>JAUYWV010137812.1:0-19339 GCA_032274565.1 Nematoplana nigrocapitula
AAAGAGAGTGGGGATGGGGAGGGAGAGGTAGAGAGATTGAGAGGATGGAGAGAGACAGTGGGGGAGGGGAAGAGAGAGACAGTGGGGGAGGGGAAGAGAGAGAGTAGGGGAGAGAGAGAAAGGAAGAGAGTGGGGATGGGGAAAGTGAGGGAGGATGAAGGAAGAGAAAGTGGGGAAGAGGAGAGAGGAGAGGGATGTTGAGGGAATGCACCAGGACACCCTCACCACTAGAAGACGGCTGCATGGAGGCCCCCTGGCGTCATCTACAAGTATCTAGACAATATCTAAGCCGTTGTTTTCCAAGTGGAGGGACAAATTTAAACTGAAATATCTTAAATTAGACCGCAAATTACGTAGAAGAGAATATCAATGTAAAGAAATGTGGGTGGTAGTGGAGTGGCGAGAAGAACGACGAAGGATGATATTCAAAATGAGTAGCAGCACCCATCTGAGAGAGAGCTGGATGGCCAGTTAGTTCTTTTCCCAGTGAGCAGCAGCTGATATTCATCACAAGAGGAGGGCGAGTGTGAGAGATGTCATCGCAGTGAAAGCAGGAGGAGGCAGCTACGAATGATTTGGGCTGTACGGTGGAGGTGGATGGGAGGAGGAGGATTTCAACAGGGGTCCATCGACCGGCAGATAACGGCGCAGCTTCTTCTGACTGCTACTGCTTCCACGTCCGCTGCTCCCACAAGCAGAACTGCTCGTCTTGTTTGAGGTGTAGGTGTGCTCGGTGGGGTGATAGAGGACACTCTGGCCCGGACTGGACAGCACCTCGACCTTGAACCGGGCAGTGGCACGCACCGTGGTCGTGGGTGGTGGTTGGGCCGGATGATGGCGGTGCACGGGCGAGGTGCCACTACTGTTCACACTGCTTGTCGATCCTGCACCGGAAGTGGAGCTGGTCATTCCCCCGCTCAGAGCACACACGTGCTGCTGTTCGGCACTACTTGTATCGGGTAGCACATAGATGGCCGACTGCACAATGGGGTTGGAAGAGAAGGGAGAGATAGATACAATATTAGCCCATCATACCAGCAACTACTACAGAACTTCTCTGACGTCTTCCTTATCCGGATCCAAGTATCTTTCTCACTTGCTCTGTCTCTCTCTCTCTCTCTCTCACTCGGGCAGTCTCTCTTTCTCTTTCACTTACTTTCTCTCTCCTACACTTACTTCTCTCTCACTCACTTACTTTATCCCTCACTCTGTCGGTCTCTCACTGACTTTCTCTCTCACACATTCACTTTTTCTCTTTCTTACAAATGCACTCTCTCACGCTCTCTCTCTCATTTGTCTCCTAAAGTCTCTTTTCTGTGAACGCTCTGTCTGTCAGCCTGTCTTTCTCTTTAGATATCCTCTATTTTCTTCCCTCTTTTCTCTTCTGTTTTTTCCTCTTTTCTCTCTTTCTTTCCTCCGCGAGGTCGGGGCGTTGACGCGTCCCCTTGGCTGAGAGAGAACTACAACAGATTCAATACTCGCTATGAAGTGACGAGTTACTCTCCGAATCCAGACATAAACTCGCGGGTTGTGTGGCGAAGGAAGAGGAGGCATTCCGAACTCCTGGGGGGGGGGGTGAAAGCCTTTTCGACCCATCTGTTAACCGCAACCCACACTGAGTGCTATTAGCGCATTCTTTGGGTGGCGCATTAAATGCCAACGGGAAAAGGTGCAGGGGCAGGTATAAACGAACAACAAGTTTATCCCACCAGGACAGCAAAAGTCAAGGTCGTTCCGGCACAACAAAGTTCGCACCTATTAAACAGCTATAAAAAAAGTTGCAAGTGTTGGCTGCCATATATTCGTACACTGCTACTACACGTGTGCAATTTGTACAGAATGTGTGGAGAGAGGTATCTGGTGGGATCTTCCCTCGGCTCTGTAATGCTGCCAGAGGTCGGGTATTAATCTAAATTGACAGGAGGACTAAATGAAATTGCCAAATGCGAACTGCATTCCTCTCCGTCAAGCTGTTAGACCGCATGGGAGGGAGAAGCAATTGCCACTTTGTGGACAAGGTGAGGGATTGTTTCCCAGATGTACTACTGCGATGGGATGGCATGAGGTAGATAAAGCCTCCCATTATGGTGAAATGATAAATGCAAGTACAGACGGGTGAGGGAGGGGGGTTCATTATGAATTTCACACTTCTACTTCACAGTGCAAACAATCGGACGGGTAGCGAAGGGAGGTTGAAGTTCAGCAGAAGAGACAGTCTGATGCGTTGTCTAAACTTCAAATAACACTCCGACTTCACCACTAGAACTTCATGGTTCTCACTCCTCTCTATTCGGACTCACACCATTTTCTTCTTGTCTTTCTGCGAAGCAACTGTTTCCCTTGCCCCATGCAGCCGCCTTCTCGTGGCGGTGTCTTCTGCTCAAGGCAATGTGCTGCATTCCCGGGACTTCCTACGGTTTCTCTCTATCTCTCTCTCTTGTTGTTTTCCTTCTAGCTTCACTCTCTCTCCCTCGTTATTCTTTTGGTCTTTCTTTTTTTCGCTTTCTCCCTCACTTTTTATTATTTTATTTCTCTCCTCTCTCTTTTGTCTGTCTCTCTTCTGTATCTCTCTCACTCTGACTCTCCCCCATCCAAGCTCTGGGCAGATTTCCAAAATACCACCACTAAAAGTATTCCAGGCATATACTGGAAAGTCCCATAGTTGAATGAAGCTCCGGATCTAGATTCTGATACACCGGTTAGGTTACACGACTTAATAAAGTAGAATGGAAAATGCAAATAGGTGACAGAGTTTGAAGTATTGCCCACCTGCTTGCCCCGATGTCTGTCGACAAGCATCTCTGCATGACCGGGCCACTGCTGCTGATATGCGTAGGGATGGGGATGGTGGTGGTGGTGATGGTGATGCAAATGGTGATGGAGGTAGGGATGCTGCTGTTGTGGCGTTGGAAGCGGACCCGGCTGCGAAGTTGTCTGCACCACGATCTCCGGCTCCATCACCACAACCGAACTGGTGGCCAGACGACCGGACATGGTAGCCCCGCCGCCGCCACAGAACCCCCCAGTGTCCGAATTGAGACTGGCTGTCGAGGAGAGATGGGAGGGCTCTTCGGAGATCGTGCTCAGACTGACTGGCCGCGAACGGAGAGTCACCGAGCTGGGTACCCGCTGTTGCAAACCACCACCACTTCCTCCTCCACCGCCGTCTCCCGATGTTTGCTGTTGTTGAGGCTGTGCGGCGTATTGCAGATAAGAGGCGGAATCGAGGAACTCCTGACTGGGGGACAGGGAAGAGGGGGAGGGTGTTGTGGAGTCGCTGGAGGGCGGAGGGGCCGGAGGCGTGGGCGGTAGGATCAGGGAACTGCCGTTCATTCCTCGGGCCTGCACGCGCAGAGAACCACACAACAATGATAAACACGGAAGAACTTTACCAATTATTCCCCTCCCCCGTTTATCGATCGATTTACCTCAGGCGGTGGTCCAACAATGGAGCAAAGAGTTGGCAACAGGATGAGGGCGTTGAGTAGGGCGACGACAACTGCGACACTCATCACGCGGAAGAAATACCTGCAATCATTTAAAGCAATAGTAAAACTAAATAAATTATTTATACTACTTATACATTTAATAGTAGTATCGGAAACAACGAATAAAATGAACAACTATATTTTATTAAAACATAACCCACCAATCAACTTTTTAAGGATGGGGTAACTTGAATGTGATTTTAGCGGAAGCGTGTTCGCCGGCAGTCAGTAGGACATTCGAATGCCTCTGACTGTCGCACAGCTCAGCGAATAAGGCAGAGAGTGGGAGGGGGTGGGAGGATAGACCACACAGGCAGAAGGTCACCGCATTCCAACGAAGGACATTCCGTTCACCCCCCCCCCTCTGCACCACGGACACATGGACATTTGGCCAGTCGGAGGAGTGAGAGACCCACCGGGCAGCACGAATGTCAATCATTTCCTCCGTCTCTATCCAGTTATGTACGACGTATGTGTGACGACGCAGAAGGGGACTAACTAACTAACTATACAACTAGGGGGAACTCCCTGCTTGCTTGCATGCGTCAATGCCCCCAGCTAACGATGAGGCGAGGAAGCAAGCAGCCTGTTGAAGGTGAGGAAGAAGGGGCTGACCCTCTCGCCTTGTGAGGAAGTCTCTCTCGAATCAACGTGCAACGACACCAAAGTGTGCAGCAATGCGGTGTAGGGTGTACAGACAGACCAAACACACAGCAAGCAGATAAACAGGCGCAGCCGCCACACAGAGCAGAGTCAGGAATTCGGTACATACTCCCCCCCCCTCCCTCGAACCGCTACCTCCCGCTTCGCGTTGACAGTCCGGAGTCTAAATTTAGTCATCCGCCCGAAAAATAACTCTGATACTGATGATGATTGAAAGATTTTCTAATATCGCCAGTTGGTCGAACTGGGCGAATCCGGTGTCAACTACATACAGTTAACAAGGTGCCCAGTCGCCATTTCACAGCATCATTTAGTGCCTCCCGCCATCCCCGTTCAAACTACAATATGATCTGCCTGGAGTCAGCAATTCCAGAATGTTCTCTGTCTGCGTGCGCACTCGCTCTCTGCGCAATGCAGTTTTCCATGCAGCAGCTGTCACGCAGGTACGCGGATCGATGCTACGTGACGTTATAATTGTTGCAATTAGCACTAATTGATAGTTTTACCGGTGAAATTCAATATACTACTTGTGAGTAGCAAGCATAGTATATGGCACGAAATATTCGCAAACCTTTGTAATTAACAACATTTTCTTACACGAAATGACTCTTAAATGGCCCCAGTGGGTGCCAAAACATAGCGCAGTGAAAGTCTAGGAGATAGCAAACTAAAACACACACAGACAAACATTTAATTTTTGCAAGCACTCCTCCATATTTTCATTCCGACAATGAGAACCTCGTATTAACTCCATAGAAATTCCGCGTCTAAACAGTTCATTTTTACAACATCGGCAGTATTGGCATCAGTTGCACTTTCTTTCAGAATTGGCAGAGAAAGACTGAAAACGGCTTGTCACTCGAGACGTATAAGACGTCACCGGCCAACCAGAACTAAAGAGTTTTCGCAGTGTACCAGCCCTGAACCAGTTCATTATATAGTTGCGAAAAATCGTATTTCATAGTTCACGTTTCGAAGTCGCACGAAGCTTTTAACCAGCGTCTTCCTTAGCCTCTTGTTCAGGTTCTTGGTTAGCAACAACAGGCTCTTTTTGAAGGCATTCTTAGCTAACGACAGCTATTCTTGTCCTTCAATCTGTTCTCTTGAATTGCCCTCTTCTGCCAACACGCTCCCCAAATATCAGAACTGGCTCTTCGCGCCATGCCTCAATTTGGACAGACCAATAATTGATGTATCGATTTATTGATTAATTCATCTCTGTTGCCAAGCTAAACAGGATCGGCTACATTATCCCTGTGCTCAACAGTCGGTCAACGACCCCGCTCGGACTAACGCCTGGTGGTGGTGCATCTAGGTGCAGTGTGACCTGTGGATGTCGTGGGTGTGTTTTCGTAAGAAGAACTGCCCTTGCTGCAGGTTGTTTACACCTCTCACCCGGTCGCTCCCTCAGGCTGTCTCCCCATCAAAGTCCACTGTTGACGTCAACCGGCATTCCTCCCACGCCGCGCGCTCATCCAACCTTTGTCTCCCACCCACGCGGACAACTCTTTTTCGGACAAACTGACCTCCCCCCTCTTGCTCGTCATCTCCTCAGCTCCCTGTTGTACAGCATACGTACCTCATCTGGCCCAGACAAAGTCTGTTGGGCATCCAAAATGAGCACAAAGAGCCAACAACCTCCTCAGCCAACACACATCCAGCAACTTGTCGAAATACACGCAGTACAATGGTGTGCACCGTCGCCCCTATAACTTCTGGGTGTGTTCAGCAAAAAATAATCAAGAAAAATATAAATTGACAATTTATCAATTTTAGATCTAAACGCCAGACTAATGAATGATATTTGCCTAAGTTGCACACACGGCACTTTCTACGAAAACAAGTTTTAGGCATGGAATGGAAAATAAAGAGCTGTAAATGCAGAAAAACATAAATAAATTTCTGGAAGCCAGTTTTCTCTTCGTTCTTCTTTTTATCTTTCGTCTTCGTAAATATACCCTGCCATCCTTTGAACACGCATTTTATTTACATTTTTACTAATGGTTTGTATGATTTTCAAACTGAAAAAATCAATTATAATTTAAATTAATAAGATTTAAAATAAACAGTCTGGTGCAATTTTGAAATTTTAAAACGCTTCCCATTTGAAAATTTTCAACTGAAACCCGGCTGCTATTATACAAATTAAAAAGCCGCCCAAAGAGCTGACTGAATCTGATTGGCCAATTTAAATTTTGAGAAAAATTGGACTTTTAATAATAACTATAAACTAATTCTACTACTCATTTAAAATTCAGTAGTGTAAATATTATTGCAGTATTATTGATAAAAACAACGCGATGCTCTAGCGACACGTGTGTACTGACCGATATCTACGCTACTATAAGTATACGAATAGAAAGCACGCAGGGTGCTTTGGGCAAATCGCCACTTAGGATGACCCTCGGGCGATGTTTATACCCCCACGCGTGCACAAAAGGTTGTGTGTGTGTGCCCCGCTCCGAGTGCGTTCGCGTGTTCGTACGAGGAGGAGAATGGCTGTATGGCATTTGCCTGATTTGACGACATCGGGCCGGAAATGGGGTCAGGTGGAGGAAAAAGTGGAATCTCGGTCGTGCGTCAGCACACACACATACAAACTACAACAACAGGCCAGGGAAGCTGCAGCACAGTTGTGTGTGGTCCTTAGGGACTGGACACCAACAACACTTGGAACATGGTTGCAGAGTTTGTGGTATGGGGTCATTTGAGGCCTATCTGCAGGGGGAGAACTACTAGCAGCTCATACAAAACTGAGTTTTGGGTAAACAAATTCAACAATGAAGAGCTACGCTGCTGCACTAGGCGAGGGGCCACCTACAGTAGGGGTTTGTTGACTGACACTCGCGCCCAACGGTGTTGTTGGAAGCATACTTGTCAATAAAAGAATAGAACTCTCGCCTTGTCGAGTGAGGAGAATTGAGAAGACACGGATAGCCAATAAGCCGGTAGCAGAAACGACAAGGTCGCCAGAATTTGAGGAGACACTTTCGTGTGTGCGATCGAGGACAAAATTAAAATACAGTCATTCAGAAAAGTCTTAATGCATACTGGTCTCAATCAGAAAACAAATTACAATTGATAAAAGGTGATTTAGGAAGCCTCTCTTTACCCTCTCCACCTCTTGCTCTCCGAGTCACGTTTTCCGAACTCAGCTGACCGACTCACGCGGACGTGGATCGATCCTACGTCATCATTACCACTAATTTTAGCATTTTACCGGCGGAATACGTATACTATTTGTGAGTAGTATGCAGAGTACAGTATATAGTACGATATATTTGCAAAACTTTGTAATCAGCAGCATTTCCCCCCTAACTGGCTGTCAAATAGCCCAAATAGGTGCGAACTACTCACACAGTGACAAAATCGAGCGGGGAAGCAGCGAGGAGGGCCACTCCGAGCAGAGTGGAGCAGGCGGCGTGCACGGCGGGCGGACCGTGGGTGTTGAGCGCCTCCTGCATCCGGCGCTTCCTCGAGCCCAACGTGGCCACCACCCCCATCAGGATGGGCACCTGATAGCGGACCGCCTGCCCCACGGTGATGAGCAGGATGACCGACGCGCTGGCGTTGTACTCGTAGCCGAGGAACCCGAAGCACAACCCGGCCACCTGGATGACGGTAAGGCCGGCCAGGGCCAGAGAGAGGAGATTGGGCCAGACGGCGATGAAGATGAAGACGCCCGGGCCCAGGATGCCGGCAGCGGCCACGCCCAGGGCGATGCCGGTCCACGAGCTTAGATGGAGGTACTGCTCGGAGAAGGTGAAGGGGACTCCACTGGGGAAGTTGGCGATCCCGGAAGCGTTGAATTGGTCGGTGATGGCGCGGATCGCTTTGACCGTGTCTAGCATCAGATGGCTGTCGGCGATCCCGGTAAGATAGAGGGTGGACTGGGTGAACTCGATCTCGTCGGCACTGGGGATGGGGTTGATGTACTTCAGCCCGCCGCCCGGCCCGGTGACGCTGGGACGCGTGATGTCGGTGTAGAAGGTGTTGGGCTCGGGATGGATGACGCAGGAGAGGGAAATGTAGGCCAGGGGGTCCATCGACTTCCACACCCCCAGGTAGACGTAGAAGGCGGGAGGATAGATGATCTCGTTGACCAGACGGCCCTTGGTGATCTGCGAGAGAGGAGGATACTTGTGAAAACTACGCGGAAGTCAGCAGAGGGGCCCAAATATTAAAGGGAGGACTTCGAGAGAGTGAGAGTGAGTGGAATAAACAGAGGACTGGAGAGTGAAGGAGAGAGAGAAAACAGGAGAGTGAGTGAGATAGACAAAGAACAGGAGAGTGAAGAGTGAGCGAGCGAGAGAGAGAGAACAGGAGAGTGAGTGAGATAGACAAAGAACAGGAAGTGAAGAGTGAGCGAGAGAGAGAGAGAGAACAGGAGAGTGAATGCGAGAGATAGAGAGAACAGGAGAGTGGGTGATAGAGCAGGAAAATGAGTGAGAGAGAGAGAGAACACGAGTGAGTGAGTGAGAGATAACAGGAGAGCGAGTGAGCGTGTGAGAGAGAGAGAGAACAGGAGAGTGAATGCAAGAGATAGAGAGAGAGAGAACAGGAGAGTGGGTGATAGAGCAGGAAAATGAGTGAGTGAGAGAGAGAACACGAGTGAGTGAGTGAGAGATAACAGGAGAGCGAGTGAGCGTGAGAGAGAGAACAGGAGAGTGAGTGAGCTTGAGAGAGAGAGAGAGAGATAACAAGAGAGTGAGTGATAGAACAGGAAAGTGAGTGTGTGTGAGAGAGATCGGGAGTGAGTGAGTGTGTGAGAGAGATCGGGAGTGAGTGAGTGAGAGATAACATGACAGTGAAGGAGAAAGAGAACAGGGGAGTGAGTGAGTGAGTGAAAGAGAGAACATGATAGTGAAGGAGTAAGAAAACAGAAGAGTGAGTGAGTAAGAGAAGAGGAAAGTAAGTGTGTGTGTGTGTGAGAGAGAACAGGTGAGTTAGAGAGAGTGGATAGTAGAGTAAGTGAGAGAGGGAGAGAGAGAATAGGAGAGTGAGTTGAATGAGAATAGGAGTGAGTGAGAACAGGACAGTAAAGGAGAGAGAGGAAGCCGAAGAGGCACGCAGGTAGATTTCGAGATAGTCAAGAAATAAGGTCTAAGAATTTCGTTTGTTGTGATATCCTACAAAGTAATCATCAGTTTGTATTAGTTCCCGTCTGGCGTCTATCAATCGGTTCTAAGAGCAAAACCCAAACAACATGCATGCCCCACGCTCAACCCGACTACTTCAGAGTTATAAGAAAACTAATTCATTCGACTAGTCTATTGTATATAGATCACATCGTACTGGGATCAACTTCCGACAAGGGGCTACAAACACACCGCAATTTAGTTCACAAAACAGTCAATCCTGTTGACTTCCATCGGAGGGAGGACAAAACTGAAAAGCTATTGACATATCCGCTAAGAACTACAACTAATGGTAAAGGATCGATGATAGCACACACAAAATAAGCAAACAGGTTTATATGGATTGGGCGTCAGTACGCAGTTGTGCGTTGGTTCCTGGTCATCAAATATCAACTGCAGTATGTAATGTAATTCCTCTCTCTCTGTGTGCTCGCGCTCGTTCATCACCTCAGCAGCTGTTTCCACATGTGGACATTGTGAGTGCACGCATTATTGTTAGCATCAAAAACACAGAGAGAGAGAGAGTGCCGAGATAGAATGTTGAAAATTCTCTCCATTGTTTGTTATTATGTAAAGGGTAGTGCTGGAGAGACTGCTTGGATGAATTCAGGTAGGAAAAAAACACAACAGAGGGAAAATGTCCGTTCACAGATAGTCTTCATATGGGGCGCTCAATTCATAGACATAATATGACAGTTCCTCTGCATTATCCTCGGAATGAAAACTTGTAAAGGCTTCCACTGTGGGTAACATTGCAACGACTGCTACTCGTGCCAGTTCAGCAAGAGATGACTCCTCTGAAGCACCGACCATTAATTACTCTGACATCACTAGTAGGAAGGGCTGTGAAGACAGTCTATGACGAACCAGGTCTTCTCTGATAAGAGGAGTTGGAAAGCTCCGAACCTGGCGCATCCAGTAAGGTCCAAAACTATGCTCTCTTCAGCGGATCATACTCGGCAGGCAATCCTCAATTGGAAGCTGGCAGATGAAATCGTAGGTATATACAGCTGAGCTTGAGTGCAGGTGCATGGTTTAATCATAGGGGCGATATTCGCGATCTCCATGTTTATTTCAGAGAATTTCGAACTGGAGTACTCGAGCCTCATTATAAAATGCTGGGATCTTCACAGCACATTCTTCCTTTGCCATTGCCTCAAACAATAAGTAAACTAAAACAGGAAGTCACTGATAAGGACAACAAGGTGAGGAAATCTATAGCTATATCGCTGACCGGACGTCGGGCTCACCATCAGTGAAGAAAATGCAACGGCGTCTGTTATATTTTAACGAAACTGAATACGGTATACATACGTATACCACAAAAGTCTGTCAAGACAGAGAGTTTTGATCAAGACAAGAAATCAATAAAAGAGCGCACCTAACAAAGTTCATAGTTGAGACGACACGGCAATACTTTGAATATCAATACAAAAAAATATGTCATAACATTTGAAAAAAACGCAAATCGCAGGACTTTGGCAAAAATCGCAAGTAGTATAGTTATAGTGGATAGCAGTGCATAAAAAAGAGCATAAAATAGAATCGACTAAATTAAGTATTTGAATTGAAATAACCATATTAAATATCTACCTATATTACTGCATTTTAAAGCAGAAGTAGTCTAAATAATTCATTTGGCTATTATCGTCGAGTTATTGTAAATATTCAAATCAGCCAATCAGATTCAGCAGGTACATATGTCTACAAGCTAGCTTCAAATCTTTTACAGACCCGTTTTATAAACTGCGAAATTATGATTAGCTAGAGAGTATAAGTAAGTGAAACATGCTAGATCAGACGGAAATCGTGAAAAATCCATAAAATGAACAGCTATACATACCACCTGACCTTCCAAAAACCTTCCTCTGTATACCATTTGGATGGATGAAAACTATTTTGAGGCCGACAAATCGTCAGGTTAAGCATATGCTGGCTATATATAGGTATAGTGTATATGGGGGCGTGCGTAGCCTCGTTTAGAAGAAAAACACTTCCAATTTGCCCGACCCCTCTCACACCTACATACGTTCAGTACTGCCCTCCCTCCACACTTCAACCGCCATAAATACTGTATAACTAACAGCTCCAATTAACCCCGAATCTGGGATATAGCGAGTGTAAGACCCCGCTGCACACACATATCAGACAAATCTCGACACTTTTCCTTCCACCTACCCAACCTATACATAACAGCACCACCACGCTGATTCTGAATGGAAGTCACACGCGCCCCTACATGAATGCGACTATGCATTCCTCTCTCTCACTCTCTCGAATACATGTGCGCCGACTGCTGTAGGTCCCGCAATCGATAGACCATGTATAGTTGATACAGGAGAGTGCAATGCGTGGACGGATCACAAGTTGTTACACAAAGCTAGACGGCGGGAGGGCTGCCTGAAATGACAAAACATTCCATCTCTGTTGGCCACACCGTGGCTAGCTATAGTTTTTCTCCATAGATGCACAACACTCGACACACACTTCCGCCACCGCTCCCGATCCATAGGTCGCCTCATTGCCGCTGTCGCCGATCTGACAGTCCATATCATCCTTGGTCGGCTCTGTTCTCCATGACCTGGTACACATTTGCGTGAGCCAGTTCCAATTCCACCTGGGGCTTTTGTAAAGTAGTCAAACCATTTCGGTTGCATTCTCTCTACTTCCTCCATCACTGAAATATTGGTTTGACGATCTGTGTACTTGATGCCAAGGAGTCCCCTGTATAGCCGCGCATCTCGGAGGAATCGACTCGCTTATCAATCTCTTGGTTAAGAGTCTATGCCTTGCAGCCATACAAAGCTGTGGCCATTACGGTTGCCCGTATAACAGTCGCAGCTTCACTGGGAACTGAATGGTCTTGCTTCTCCATAGTGTTGTTAGCTTTGCTAAGTTGGCTGCGGCTAAACCGAACCTGACTTTCACGTCCTTTGTGGATCTTCCTGTTGCTCATAATTTCTTCCAGTGAAAGATTCTTTCAATCCAACAAGCAACCATGGAACAAGAAAAGACCCGTCCAACACAGGTTGCTCATAATCACTGGCCTGGGAACGCGAGTCTACCAGCGTGGCTTGTGCGGTTCGATGTGATATTACTAGACTCTAATTGCAAAACTGTAGGAAAAATTCAAATCAGCCAATCAAATTCTTTTACTTAGGGTTGGTGCCATATTAATGGAATGTTTGTCCTATCTAATTGTAGTTCTAGGAGTCGCTATACATGAGATTCGATATCAATGGAACGGCACATTGGTGTGACCTTGAAGGCGGGCGTTGTCGTAGTCTAGGTTACGCGCGTGGGTTCACCACATCCCTAAATACCCCTCTACTGACACAAAAACAAAATGAAATGATTTCCGTATTCGAACATTCCAATTGCTCTCGTCCAGTTTGTAAAAACAGAACACATTACCGCAATTGGCTATCTACAGAGTCGAAAATGACTCTTATGCACCACACGCAGTGTGCTACCCCTATAGCTAGACGTCCTTGAACTCATGTTCCACTTTTCTGTAACAAACAATCCTCCTGATGAGCGACGCTCAATTCACCTTCGAACCGAACTATAGCGGAGAACACGTGTGAGTGGCGCTCAGACGACCTTGAGAAACGTCACGCTAACCACTTTACGGCGGCCGAGGTGCGTTTAGCCGACAAGTGCAATTTGGCATTCTCACAAATTTATAGTAAAACGCTCAGTCCCCTATTCCTGGCGTCTGTTCTTCAGAGTCTGCAGCTACAGTTCCACTGTGACGCGACTGGCTGACGATCTAATATCAGGTGAAGGACGTACTACCAAAACCACACTCTGCCACATCATTCGCTACCATATAAAAAATGGCTACCACCAGCGACAGCAGATAAAATAATTGGACGGATACAGGGATAGCATGTACCTATACCAGCACCGCTGTATCAATTCCAGGTTGAAAACGGTGCATTTACAAACGCACTGTGTCTATAGTTTATGTACAGTATACGCCCGTCTTCGAATGTCCGTGTTTATGGACCTATCGCCTGTTTAGGTTTCACTGTCCAACAACTGGGATAGGAAGGAATGCGATGGAACTCAAATGTAGAGGTCATTAACTGTGATGGTAAACCACCTATTCACGAGAAACTGCATTGCTAGATGTCCACAACAGAACTATACTATATAATCAAAAGTCTGAAAGTCAACTTCGCCTGAATTATTAACTAACCGAGTCAAATATCCAAGCGGTGTTATTAAAAACCTGACATTTAAGGCACTGCAGTCATGTCGAAAAGTGACATCCATTTGAGCAGTCATTAAACAAACAACGGTTGAAGGAATGGAAGCATGATGGTGGCAACAGAACGATTAGTCTGGCTATCGATATTATTGATTGATAAGTGCCGTTTGTCCGGTTACCGCAGAGGTGTAGCTCCTCTTTCTTGTTGATGCAGGCTGCACGTCGGATGCTCCTCAACAATTTCCGCAGTCACCTTCTCGTGGCGGAGTGTCCTGCTCAGCAGGCAAAGTGCTCATTTACCTGGGCACTCCTACGGTTTCTGTTTCTTCTCTCTAATCACTCTCTTTTCCCTTTTTCTCGTCTACTTTTTCTTTCCTTTATTTTGTCTCTCTCTTACTCTCGTTCTAGTCTCCCTCTGTTCTCTTTCTTCTCTTCTTTATTTTACTCTTTACTCTCTCTTATCCCCCTCTACTCTCATTTTTCTCTCTCCGTTTTCTAATCTCTTTTCTCTCATCTTTCTCTCTTTCGTTTGTTTCCCCATCTCCTGTAAACACCTAATAAACGACGAGGCATCTAAATATACTAATTTTGTTTTCTGATTAGCGCTACGAAGTCGCGTAGTTCGCGGGTTAGTGCTATATATTATTGATTATCAGCAGGACATCTCGAATTAGACGAAATCAGCCCTATATGGTTGTTGTTCTGGATAGATACCAGCATGACAAAGGTAGGTAGAACTCACCCTCTCTAAGTCTATACCCTTGTCTAGTCGTCCAGTCTGCACCATCAACCGGAGCCCAAGCACCCCCTTCTCCGTGGCATTGGCGGTCCACCGGCCGTCTCGTCCAATGGCCCCCGCGGCCAAGTCGGCGTCGAAAGCCGTCTGTAGATCGAGCAGCCAATCGTGGAGGGCCTCGATCCAGAAGACCAGCCGACCGCTGCTCGGCCCAACACCCATCTGCTCGGACTGCCGCTTGCTGGTCCGAGACGATGTTGTTGGCGCCGAATTGGCGCCCAGGATGTGTTTGAGGCTGCGAAACCGGGAGTAGTACTCGCGCAGGAGACGTTGACTGTTGGGATAGTCCACCTTGGTGGTGATCAGGTGGAAATTGTAGAGGCCGAAGTACCGGCTGGAGGCCCGGGTGAAGCCCTTTTCGAGGGAGTCGGCTGGCATGACTGATTCGAAACGGAGACCGTAACGCATTTGGAAAATCCCGTAGACGCTGGCGCCGAGGAGAGCCGCAGCCCCGCCGATGGCCAACACCTTGACCGGGAGCCGGTGGAGGGCCGGAGTGAGGCAGTGGGAGATCCACCATGTCACGGAGAGGCGTCCGGACGCCTGCAAACGACACCGACCCTTGGGCAGATGAGGCAAGCGGGAGCAAATTCCCAAGGAGGAGACGTGCTGTTGTTGGTGGTGCTGGGGTTGAAGGTGCTCCGGCTCCACACCGGGAGGAGGAGGCTGCGAAGGCTCGCTGGCGACCAGCGGAGTGGAGAAGGAGGAGTTGGAGGAGACGGAAGAAGTCATCACAGAATCGAGGAGAAGATCGCGCGAATCAGCCGAGGTACTCCGTGGCATTATGGACTGACTGGCCGTCCGCTGCCTCCGCTCTTCCTCTTTCCCGCTGCGGTGTTGGTGGAGGAGAGGGTTGGGCAGGAGGTGATGTTCCGCCAGCCCCCCAGCCCCTGGAGGAAACAGCAGCACACTGCCACGACGACTAGAGCACTCCTCCAAGCTGTTCCGACTCAGCGGGTTTGGCAGGCAGCAGAAGACGTCGATATGATAGTGCCTCCGACGACTAAGGTCCAGACTGAGCAGGGCCGGGTGGACGAAGAGGACGGCGAAGGAGTGGAACAGGCTCAAAATACCAGCCTAGCGCAGCAAGAAAGGAGAGAGAACAAAACAACCAATGAATAACAAGCCTCGAGAGTGCATGGCCTGGGCGGTCGAATGCTGTCAGTCAATCAGAAGCCAGAACGTTTTTGGTCTGTGATTGGTTGGTTAGAAATGATTATCGATTTATTACGTGACCACCAATCAAATGGAAAAAACCCGCTCTCTCCTGTGTTTTATTGGATTTAAATCAGTGGCCGCCAATCAAAAGCTAGAACCTTCTCTCCTTTGTTTGATTGGTTAGAAATGAGTATCAATTCAAAAATATCGCCTAGGAAACAGCAATAGTAAGCGAGAGCATTCTCGTCTAATACTGGCCAGTTGGAAACCAGGATCGATTTATAAATTGCGACCACCTAGCATCGCTGTCTCACCTGTAAACTGAAACTTCTCATCAGGGGTACGGGAATAAATGCCGCGGCGAAGAAAGCGGCTGTACTACTCGTAGTGGTGAAGAGGATGGACGGGCCGCAGAGTTGAAGCGTCTTACCAATCACAGTCTGGAAAGTTTGAAAAGTGAAAATCTTGATTAGTAGCTCTGGTAAAGAGCCTATTAGCCTGCGTGCCTATGTACCTACCCGACCTCGAACCCTAACACCCTAGATAGAGCGACGGTAATAAGTTGTACATACCTGACTAGGATTACGGCTGGTCAATCTGGCGTGATGATAGGTTAGGGTGAACACATCGTCCACGCCGATTCCCAACATGAGGAAGGGGAGCACCTGAAAACGAAGCAGTGGGAGTCAATAGTGTTTGTGTAAAATAACAAGACAGGGGTTTACACAAAAGACGTAACATACATCCACTGGAGGGTTGGAAGAGAAACAAGAACAAACAACAATAAACGCAGCGATTAAGATGCCAACAATTTGAATACTGAATACTGTGGATGCTTCCATCTCTGGTGTGTCACTCATCATAAGTGTCTAAAGCGTTGAAAGAGAGCGAATTCCAAAATAGGGCATCCGTGTCAAAAAATATACTACTGAAATGCTGATGATTTTCGGCCAGGTGACCCGGCTATCAGATTGGTAGTATTCGGAGAGAGTACAATGAGTGCATAACGGGGACATTCGAGTTTAGACAAAGAGACAGCAGAGAATTATAGGTTCAAAAGATAGATAGGGAGAGCGCGACCCCACACAGACGCCTTCTCATGGCGGGGGTGTCCTGCTCCGGCAGGCAAAGTGTTGTGACCTGCTCTCATCTCCCTCTCAGCACTCAATTTCCTCTTTTTCTTTCTCTTCACTTCCCCTCTATTTTATCTTGTCCCTCCTTGCTTTCCCTTTCTCTCTCTACTCACATTCCTTTTTTTTCTGTTTTCACTCCACTCACTCTCTTTTCTCACGTCTCTCCTTACTTTCTCCCTCACACACATCTCTTCACTCACTTCATTTCGTTCCCCTCTTATGTTCCTCCCTCTCTTTTCTATTGGCCCTCCTTACTTTCTCTCATCTCTCCACTCACTTTCCTCTTTTTTCCTCTCCTCGCTCCCCTCCACTTTCCTCCCTCTTTTCTCACGTCTCTCCTTACTTTCTTTCTCTCTCCCGTCGCACTTTCCTCCCTCTCTTTTCTCACGTCTCTCCTTACTTCCTTTCACTCTCCTCTCTTACGTTCCTCCCTCTCTTTTCTCTTGTCCCTCCTTACTTGCTCTCTCCTCTCTTACGTTCCTCCCTCTCTTTTCTCACGTCTCTCCTTACTTCCTTTCTCTCTCCTCTCTTACGTTCCTCCCTCTCTTTTCTCTCCTCTCTTACTTTTCTCCCTCTCTTTTTCTTTCTCTCTCCTCTCTGGGTTCTCTCTTCTCTTTCTCTTTCCGCCCAAGCGTTGGCGCGTCTGCTCGACAGGGAATTACAACAACGACATCAAAGGAGGCGTGTTTAGCTGGACAACTTACCTGAATGGTGAGGGCGTTGAATTTGAGTCCAATCACAGCGGAGAGGCCCAATCCAGCCACAAGAGCCAACACCACGAGCAGGAAGCCGATCAGGGCCAGCCAGCAGTGCGAGAGGATGGGCTCTTGCCAGCGCAGGAAGCACACAACGGTGTACAACAGCTGTGCAGGGAAGGAATGGGACACGTTGTATACTAAGTTGGCATCCAATAGAATATCACAAGTGAGGCAAAACAAAAACTATAATAATTAATCAACTGAACTGACAAACAAACTAAACATGCCGACATCTTGAGTGGGATTTACTTACGAGAGCGCGGAAATAATCTACGGGCGGACGGATAGATAGATGAATACATGAATTTGAAGATATAGGTCCACTGACAGACGCACATTAAAGACCAGGCGAAATGCCAATAGTGCGTACGGGGGCTGCAGATGACTAGTACACGTAGTACAGTATATTGAATTGATCAACGTTTCAAAGGTTATCATTTATTAGTAAGACTTTCCATCATGCCCCGAAAGTAAAACATCTGGAATTTATAGAATTCCAGCGGACAAGACAACTAAGCAACTTGGGGGAAAAGTTACACGCCATGTTTACAGCTCCGCCTGTCTAAATTTGCCGGTTTCTTTAGTTCTGGATAAGACCGCAAAAACTATTTTTTACAGCTTCTCTTTTTGCCAAATATGCCCTTTTCAGCTAATCTTTTTCATTTGCCCATTCTATCCATTTTCTGTATGCTCCTTCTCAAGTGCCCATTCTCCTTTGCCATTTTTCTCTAGTCAAATTCATGCTGAAATAATGAAAACAAAATGAGACTAATTCAAGTTAACTCGATCGTCAGATATACTGTAGAAAATTAAATTCTGAAGCTCTCCATTGAGACATAGCAATAAACTTTTCAGAGAAATCTTCAATGTTTCCATACTTGATAGAAATGTACCGTCTTCGATGTAGTCCAATGCGTCCATCTATCCAGCTCCAGAGGTTTCGGAGCCATGCAGAAGTCAGAACGCTCCACACAAAGCTAACGCGATTCGTGTTCATTCTCAGAGTTCCCAGACAAGTATCTTCCTGTCTTGCTTGTATTTATCCGCATGACAAACGATTCAACATACTGCAGGTTCCAGTCCTTCCTTTGTTACTTGATACTATCAATAGCCAGTACACAACTATGCAGGTAGGTCGGTGTCGTACGCTGGACAAAAATAGCAACAGTGAGCCTACCGACTTTGTATTGGCATCTACTGTATTAGTGTGCCCTCTCCCCTGGGAGTCGCTTTTCACACTCGTTCCCACGCTCTGAGCCTCCGCCCGCCTTCCGGGGATACATTTTTGGTGAAGCGTAAAACAACACACGCCATTGCCACCTGCCCCTATCCTCCCTCCTCCCCGTGTTGTTGTCCTCCAATGACCTCTCTGGCGATCGATAACACTGTTCCGCGCGCGGGGCAAGAGGGCATAAGTGAGAAAGAAGCACGAGGCCTATCGTGACGTGACGTGTAGGGGCGGGTGGAGCGTAAGAAACACAGGCGTCCGTGCGTCCGGAAATCAGGTCAAACTCCATCCAACACTATCAATCGGTAATCATGAGATGCTCACCCTCCACGTGTGTCGCGCTCATCAGCATTATAATGGGCATGTTAGATAGAATTAGAGTAGCCAGAATGCTGACTCATTCACGCTGTGGCTGTGCTAAGCGTAACCAGTTTGTCAGCCCTCATTTCTCAATCTCGGGTCAAAAGCCGGGTACACCTATATTGAAAACACCTTCTTTACACCCATCTTAGGATTTCTTACAACTGTTACATCTACTGAGTGCCTGGCCAACTTTTATTAACACATGGTTTTATTTATATTTTAACGTACAAATTTTCGCAGAACCACCTTGAACTGTTTTTTTTAGTAAAATACCATTTTTGTGACCACGAATACCTAGTAGAAACAGACTGTCACAAAGCTTATTCGTATGATTTGTAATTATTTTGTCCGCGTGAGAATGTATAAGTATAGTAAATTGTATTATCAGAGAAATCTTA
>JAUYWV010137813.1:0-10746 GCA_032274565.1 Nematoplana nigrocapitula
TCTCTGCCGGAAACCATTCGAGGGGCTGTCGTATTGGAGATGGTTCAAGAGGAAGAAGGCCAATGACTGACAACAACGAATAGTCTAAGATTCTGTTGTGAGGTCTTCGGGACCTGTCGCCTCCTCGAATTGCACTTTTTTGACGAGAAAGCACACACCCTAATGATGCGTTGCCCAGAAAGACGCGCGAGTGATCCTTTATTAGTAATAAGGCGAAGCTGTGTTCTAACTCATACCTCCCTCCCGCACCTCACCCAACCCATCCGCTGTTCAATAATCACAAATATGTTGATCACTGCTAAATGGAGGATATAAATAAAAGACAAAGGTCGGATTAAGGGAGGGGTGACGAAGGCTAATAGCAGATTCGCCGTACTACTAACAGATGACCACTACCAACATATCTGGTATTTTACCTCACTCTCACTCTCAGATGCTCTTAACCTCTGACATTATTAACTGTGACCGCAGTGTTCGTGGGTATAAGCTTAAAATAATATTCTACAGTATAACCGAGTCGTGACAATTTTGTTGTGGGATGAGATCAGGCGGCACCCCCGTCAGAGGAGCCGGAGCTCCTGCAGATACGAGGCCACTGCCACGGGGTCTTCCGTCAGCACAGACAAAGGCGGGATCACCGCCCCGAACGCGCGCACCCGCGGGTTTAGGTGAGCAGGGCATTCTTGGAGCCAGTGCTTCAGGGTCTGCTCTTCCTCTCCACAGTGTGGACAAGACGGATTCAAATCCGGGTCTATACGGGCTCGGTACGTTGCTAACACTCTACAGTGTCCGCTCCTGAGTCGCGCAATCAACGTCTCGGCTTGTCGGGATAGGCCCGCCGGTTTGGATGCAGCCGAGTAAACTCGGCGAGTACGCTCATGCTCGGAATGGGATCTTTGGTTTCTCTCTTAATGAGAGCCCTGGATGCCCTGAAAGACACCGGGATAGGGTCCTGGGACCCATCAACTTTCCTCCTTGGCCTCCCTGTCGGCGACTTCATTCCATGAATACCACAATGACTAGGGATCCATTGCAGGACAACGGTGCCTTCCACTCGCATTTAAAAGGATCTAACTGTGCCCAATTCCTGGTTGCAGATAAGACGTCCTGCTGCTCAGCGCATCTAAGGTAGACCTTGTTGTTGTTGTCATTCCCGATCGGGAGGACGCGTCAGCGCCCAAACCTCCACAACTTGTACTACACCCGAAGAAGGGTGCTCTTCGGGATTATCGGGGACGTCTCCACTTGTGATGCGGCAGACCCTGCACAAGATAGAGAGAGCCACTGTTCCTTTGCGCATCAACTGCGGGGAAATGGAGACCATCGAGCACCTCCTATGTGAGTGCCCGTCCTGGTCGCTCTACCGACTCCGCCTTTGGGGTCCCTCGCCCAGTTGGAAAATGCCTACGTCAGATCGGGCGAACCGACCCTCAGGTTGGGTAGCCCGCCTTTATCCGCGATGCGCGGGAACAGGGTGGGAATAATAATAATAATATATTTTGCAACTATTTGTTGATGGTATGTACAGTAGAAAAAATGGAGTTAGTGATGAAGACACAAGTATGAAGTGTTAATATTTCAATTGTATTTAACTTAAGCTACAAGTTTCAGTATGTGGTTTACTGCTCTCTTTAATTATCGTTAATTGACGAGGATTTTGTTTTAGAAATTTCTCGTCAAATTTAACGTACTGACTTTTCTCTCCAGACTGCTGGATCAGGCGTCGAACGCAGAGATTGCTAGCTTCGCCTTGCCCCATATTGCCTTCTGTCTGCGTGGCGCTGCTGCCGATGGGGACAGCCAGTGCTTCGCATTTACCTATTCGCACGCAGCGCCGGGTGCTCGCCTCCACGAAATGCTCTACCAGTGCCATGCATTCCGCTGTCCAAGCCAGGAATCGGTACGGATGACTGTCGCATTTTAGTATTTCACTTATCTGGAGGGTTTGGCGTTTTTGTATTATAGGATTTGTCACTAGTTGAAACATTTGGCATCAGGTTGATCACACTATCAGCGAAACGACAGCCACTCAATTAATTAGGATCATTACTATATTGGGAAAATGCGAAAATAACGGTGGAATACTCTTTTATTGATGTTATTAATCAGTTATTTCATAATGCGGGTTTGGTTTGCAGAACCCTGCACTTTTTCAATATCAATAGCTTCTTTTATCTTTGTATTCTTAGATTGACTAATCCTTTCAACTCAATCAATTAGTATGAGTACCGATAGTCCTGATATGGACGACTATCCTAGCGTCCTCTCTTCGCTGTTTTAGCAATAAAATGAGCTGATGTGGTCTCATTTCGGTTACTCTTTCCAGCCAACCCATAGAATTCACTGGTTAGTGATCCGGCACCCGCTTTCCAGCATTATGACCCGTCATTGCGTGTTCTTCCAGTTGTTAATTTCTCTATACGTGGGCAGCGAACCGTATCTGGCTGGTGTTGATCTCTTTTATAAGCAATCAACATGTTCCATCAGTACAGCCACATAGAAACTCTTCCGCCTGTCCAGTAGTCGGGCCTTCATCGACTTGCTGAGGGTACAACTGTTACATTCACAGCAGCGGGAACCAGACATATAATTTTAGCAACTGTAGCCGTTCTTTTATTGTCAAACCTTTCGATAATAGTACCTGTTTAATTTCCGATTATTATTCTACCGTTGCCGTGTTACTAATTATGCCGACAGATCTATTTGTTCAAAAGTCTGAGTTTTGAGTGGTCTGAAAGGACAGGCAAGTGATCATAAGATGGGCGTAAATGAAGGGAGGAGTCCTGCTCACATTGACGAAGAAGGACATACACTTTCGGAGGCCCTGTAACTGTGGAAAAGTACGACGACATAAGTATTGCAAGAGGATCGTGGATGAGTAGCGGGGAAGTAATAGCAGAAAAGGAGTAGGAGGCCAGGAAGGAAAAGGAAAATGAAAACAAAATGATGGCCATGAAGAAGCTTGAAAACAATCAAGAGTTCGACTGGATGATTTATACAGACGGGTCAGTGATATAGGTCAGGGATTGTGATCACAAAAGGTAGTGCAGAAAACCCAGAAGTGTATGCTAAGACGATTGATGTTGATGGGTGATATATGATGATGTATTTGCTAATTGTGCTTTCAGAGAACACGACTTATGAGTCGTTTGGTCCAGGCCTTCTACAACAGTCCGGATCTCGCCTCCAGACCGCTCCCTGGAATGCTGGATAATTTGGACCGGATAGTCGTAGGGTGAGTTTTTCCACAACACTTTTATCCTTTGTCATTTCTGGTGAGTTTCTTTTTAAATTATAAGTTGTATTACACAAACCACTGTTCTGAGTCATAACCGAACTGGCGTTACATTGAATAAAAGCTGATTCTAAAACCCCTCTGGCGTCCGTTGAGCCAATGACAGGAAGAACAGAGTCAAAATTAATAGCATGACCAATATTAAAAGAGTGAACAAACATTGCTATCTTTACAAGCAAGAACGTCTCTTTTATGTACACCTATCTCAAGATTTCTGCCAGTAAAAACAATTGCAATCCGCACAGGGAATTTTGGAAACAGTAGAGGCATCAGATTGTTTTAGGACCATTTTTAATAAGAGAACTACGAAGTGTATATTAGGATAACTGAAGACAAGTTTTTGACCGAAAGAGTTAGTTAAACGCTTAAGAGAAGGCTTGTCAAAAGAAGGATTGTAAGAAACTGTAATAATGGAGTTAGTCTTAAAAGGATGAAGATTAGTCGCTTCTGCACGGGAAGCCTCTTCGGGTCAGGGGCTTTCTCCTCGCGGTCGGGCTGCTCTGGCGGCCCCCAGCCGGTAAAACCAACCAACCAAAAAAGGATCTCCGGGCAAGGAAAAGAGCTTGATTTAAAACGTCTACAGGATACGCAAGGGTTTTAAAGGACGACCATACAAAATAAATTTCATCAATTAAATTATCGGAACTACAAATCCCATAAACTCTGTGTAAGAAACCCTGCTCGACACTAAATTTAACTCCTAGAGCATGAAAAGAAAATGAGGATAAGAATTAGAATGCGTGTTTTTTCTAAAAGCTATACAAAGAAAACCGGAAAGAGATTTAAAAATGTGAACATCTAAACAGGGAATAACATTGTTAGACTCATGCTCAACCGTAAATTTCAAAGAGGGATACAGCGAGTTTATAAAGGATAAAAAGAGATCAACATGAAAAGCGGAGGACACAATGCAAAGAACATCATCCACGTAACTAAGCCATAAAATAGGTTGGTGGCCCGCAAAATCAGGCAAAAAATCGGATTCCACATCTCCAGAAAAATATTGGCGAGAACAGTACTGGTCTAAGGAGATTGCTCAAGGAGATTGCTCATAGAAAAGCCGAAAATGGGTTGATAGAAACAGCCGTTAAAACTGAAGAAACTATCTTTGGAAGCAAGACGTAACAGATCCAAAAAGCAATCAATGCTGACGGGTAGAGAGGGATTGGCCAAAAGGAGCTTACGAGAGAGAAAATCCAGAGTAGGATCAAGTGGGATATTAGTGAATAAAGCAAATTTTATAATAAGCAAGAGTTTGAAGCCGATTAATGAGGCCATTTCGATTATGAATCAGAACAGTGGTTTCTTTGCAGTTATGTAGTGAATTCTATTAAAGGAAGCTATAAGTTGCCATTTTGTTTTTACTTTTTTCTTGAGAATTGTGACTTAGTCGTCGAAACGTCAAGAAATAAATGGTATTTTACATATTGTGCGGTTTCTCTTACATTCATGTACGTGGAGTTTAAATTTTGTTTTAGCATATAGCACACCTCACTACCAGTTAAGTACTCTTGTTAATTGTTTTTTCGTTTTTTGTAGTAAATATTGTGTGGTATTTAATACAATAAATAATGCTAATTACATAGTACGGTTGAAATTTTAATTTGTTTTCAAATGTTTTTTTTATATTTTATCTACAGTAATAATTTAATAAGTCATTCCACAATGTTTCAACCTCTTTAAATATGTATAAAACTAGATCAGTTTTTCCGGTACAAAACTATATTCCAGCAACACATTGTTGATACAGTGAATTCTCTTACTACTGTAGAATGTCCTGCTCAAAACTAAAACTATTTTTTGTTTAAAATGTTTCATAGTATAAAAACGTTTTTGATGTTTGTTTATGAACACGAAAATATCAGATGTTTTCATATTTACTCGTACAGTATTTTTCTTAACTTAGTTTTTTATATGTATATATTACTCTTGAAATACACTTAAAACTGTACATTTTCATAAGATTTCCTCACCACCCTGAGTGTACTTTAGTACAGATTTGTGTGGTTAAATTGTTTAATAATAATAATAATAAATAATAATAAAGCATTAACTTTAATTTTGACAGTAACTGAATAGACATATACATTTTTATCATCATTGTAAAGTTTACTTTTCCATTTATCTACATTGTTTCCTGTTTAAGGTCTACTAAACTAAAATGGATTGTAAGAGTGGCAATAATTTGTACAGAATGTGTTAAGAATTTATTGGGTTGCTTCTGTACCCAAAAATAAACAATTGCTCAATGTAGTCTTTGCAAATTGAACTTTTAATTAAATTGTCCGGCAGAACAAATTTTACTTCTCATGCTTCTCATACTTATGTCCTATCTAAATAACCTAAAAATAGATTTGAGAATTCCTATGGTGTCACTCTATTTATAGGAGCCAATCAGAGTCGACACGTCATAGTTCTATTTATAGCAGCTAATCAGGTATAACCAAATACTTTAAATAGATTATCTAGACGTCGCACTGCGGGGAATTCCCCGTTGTTTCGTTTTCCAAGTTTTGTTTTCTCTGGGTGGTAAAAAAAAAGGTTTACTATTGATTTCAATGCAAATTCACGTAATTTCAAAGAGGCAAAACTACATGAAATATAACACAGATATGAATAAAAATTATATTAAAATGTGCGCCTGGATGAGAGCTACAATAATACATAACTTATAGTAGTATACCTTAAATAATAAAAACGTTTTTCCGATAAGAACTTTATCTAGTTTATCTGCGCCCTCTCACCCTCTAAGCCAGAGACACCTGCAGTGGATAATGCATAAGCAGTATTGATCGGAATGAAAACTGGAATAAACTAGTTTTGTTTTGCGCCGTCTCTGTGTCACAGCCAATCAGACTTATAAATGACAGATTTTCAGACAGGCAAATGTAGGTGAGATGTGTACATGATATGAAAAGTAAAACTGTAGAAATTTGTGCCTGAATTCGAGCTACAATAATATGTAACTTATACCAGAATAGGTTAAAAAAGCTGTGGTGTGCAGCAGAAAAACTGGGTGTGACATTTTCTTACCACCCAGACATTCTGATTTGTTTGATTTTACTAGAATTCATTCATAACATTTTCCTTACATGTAACAGATTTGCAGTGTTCTGTCTACCTATATTGAAGTCTATGGGCTTGACCAAGCAGCTTTTGTCATCTACTGGAATAACTTATATCCATTAGGAAAATCATCATCATTATTATCATTTATTATAGTCAGTATTTTTTCCCTTACTGGAGCTTCATCCTTCTTTCCATCTGCTGACTCCTTTCCATCTCACTCTATCTCTAGTATCATTTTCATCCAATCCAACTTTAATACTTTCTCTTCTGACCATCTCCTTCCATGATATCCTTGGCATTCCTCTCCCTCTTTCTCCATCAACCTCCAAACTCCATGCTCTTCTCATATCCACATCTTCCTCACATCTCAACGCAACTTCCATCAATTATAAACTACTTTTCACCAATTCAATCACATTTTCCCACAACCCTATCCTCTCTATCAGCTTACCATTCCACAGCCTATCAGTCAACTGCACTCCACAAATATTCCTCACCATCGATATCTCTGCCCTTGTCAACACTCCTTCATTCACCTTCCCAACCACCCATGCCTCTGAGGCATATATCATCAATGGTCTCACTTGGGTTAAACGTATTTTTCCTCTCACCACCAGTGACAGACAACTTCTATACAAAGCAGATAACAGGACTTTGAACTGCAGCCACGCCAGCCTTGTTCTCCGAGTGTCAGCCAACTTCTATACAAAGCAGATGACAGGACTTTGAACTGCAGCGACACCAGCCTTGTTCTTCGAGTGTCAGCTAACTTCTATACAAAGCAGATGACAGGACTTTGAACTGCCATCAGCACTAGATCATCTACATAGAGCAGTTCAGCAAGAAGCTCCTTCCTTCCTGTTTCAAGTAATATGTCAACTACTGTCACAAAGCATTAAAGTGAAAGGATAGATCCTCAATGACAACCAACATTCACACTAAACTCTTCAGAGAATTGACCCTCCTCTTAAACCCTCAACTTGGCTGCTTTGTACATCTGCATCACCACACCCAGCAGAACTTCAGGCACACCTTTCTTCCATAGAGCCCATCTTATCATTGCTCTCGCACCCTGTCAAATGCTTTCTCTAGATTGACAAAGCATATGAACGATTCTCATCTTGAAGCTTCCATATTTTTATCTTTTGGAGCTGGCTTCACCTTTCATCTTCTAACCCCAGACTCTATCCATAGCCATCACTACAAGACTGTGCTGCAGCTCTCCCCTAATCACCTTCACATTTCTAACCTTTTCCTTTCAGTTGGTACCATGAAATCAATTTCTGTCTCTGCTCCCCTGACTGGTAGGTTGTCTTCTTCCTGACACTAACTGTTCATAACAGCTAGATCACTCTCAACATAGAATTCCAAAACCATCTGTGCCCCTACCCACAAGACCATTGAAGTTGCCATGGGCCAGTGGTAAACTGTTGGGTCCACAGGTCTCCACTTCACTTCCTTGTAGAAAACTTGCTTCTCAGCATTTGATCTGCCCACCTGCGGGATGTAAGCACTGACCAGCTGGATAAGCTGCTTTCCAGATGCCAGAAGTACTGCCTTCAATATGTCACTCACTCTTCTCACCTCGATAAAACTCCTGGCCAACTCCTCTTTTATCACCACTCTTACTCCTGCACCACCTGCCCACCAGAATTTGTATCACTGACCAGCTGCACCAACAAATCTAGCACTCCCTCCTTCCCATCTTGTCTCCGGCAGGCAACAGATGTCCACTCTCCTCCTACTCAACTCCATGGCCACTTCTATACTCTTTCCAACCTTCGTCCCCACATTCCGCCTGCTGGTGTCTATGTTGACTTTAGTCAATTTTGAGCCCATTTTATCTTTAAAACTTTTTACATAAAATACTATTTGTAATAATATTAAATTATATACATAATTAAATTATAATAAGTATTTAATAAGTATATTTATATATTCTAGTTTTCCTTAAAAAAGAAAGATATTTTGTTATAATTGTATATATTATGCTTTCCCTATATATGTAGATTCTCTGAATAATGTCATTATAAAGCATTGAGAGTTTATCTGATTTTAACATTTACTTTCAGATGATGAGTCTGGATGGTGGTCCGCCTCCACCTGCATCTCTAACAGATTTGAGCAATATCAGTGTAGTGAGTGATATCACTGAAATCAGTGATACCAGTTTTTATCCACCGGACAATCAAGATGCCAGATTGCCTCTGCAAGGCTATCAGCCAAATAGATACTCAATGACAGACGAGGCGAGGATGAAGCAGGTTAGATGCTTTCTCTACACACTGCAGTGTATTCCTCTCTATTCACTGTGTGTGGTTATTCCATTGATTGGCAATAGGTTCGCTTCAATCCAGCGGTAGCGGTGGCAGTCCCAGGCTCCAACCAGCTCAATACATTCCCTGGCGACTCGGCCAAGGCCTCAGCCTTCTACCGCGCGGACCTTCCTCAGAGGCCACTAGCCTTGCACCATCTCCTGGCCGAGAAGCGCTCCCAACAGGACAAAGAGCTGGCAGTGAGGTCCGAGTTGGTTGCTGATACGGTTCGTGAGAAGGAGATAGAAGAGGAGAAGTTGGTGCATGGCAGGGAGAGTGACGAGGACAGTGCGATAACATTGGACACTGTGACCTGGTCCTACTCCGAAGTGACCCCCCGAGAGCCAAAAGTGAAAATCTATCAGTACAGGACCGCTGCCAAGGGAGGTGTTGACCTGGACAGCCCCGAAGAACACATTCCAAGATTGGGTGCTTGGAAGAGCAAAGAGGTGGGTGAACGTGATTTGGAGTGATTTGTTTTGGTTGCATGGTATATAGTCACAGTAGACGTTAATTCTTAAACAATTTCACAATAAAAACAATAAACACAATGTACTACTAGTGTGCAGGAGTAGTAGTATTAGGAGGATTCATATATATATAAATAGAACTATATAGATGACATCTAATGTTAAAAGCGTGATTTGCCAACTACAGGCTACTCTGTGTTCTATAAATAGATTAGTATGGTGATTTTCGGCCAGTATCACCATTCACGCAAAACAACGCAGTCCAATCCTAAGAATTTCATTAGTATTTTTTTAAAGTTAGATGGCAATCTTTGAACTTCAGTTAGTTAGTCTATGTATATTCAGAAAGAACATGTTCGACAAGCGATCCACCAACAGACCGGTTTTCGTGTTGTTGTCCCTCGTCAGTACTGGGTAAGATTCGAGTTACCTGCATGTTCGACAAGCGATCTCGCGGCCTAGTGGTTAAGAGGGTCGAATCCTACTCAGCCGGTCTGCTGGTGGATATCTTCTCGAACATACCATTTCTGAAGAAATTAAAAGGTCCTCATTGCATACTACTGAATGAATATTTCCCTCCCTGTAGAAGCCGGGCATTTGCGCCGTGTATGCGCCGCCTACCAGTGAAGAGCTGGCCTTGGTGCAGGAGCAGAACTCGAACTGGGAACCCACCTGTGCAGCTGACCTCCTGGGGGAGGAGCACGGCTTGGGCCGGCCTCAGGAGCACACTAGTCGCAGATTGCACCTCAGACTGGAAGAGTTGGCCGCCAAGATGGAGGACGCCAAACTGGGCGTGGTGAGTGGAAGTGTGTCGATTCGTCACTTCTTATCTAAACTGTCTCTAGTGCCAAATCGAACGGTTTTCAGATTACTCGTTATTGATCCCGCTCTGATAAATGATGATATGAGACGAAGTCGGGAATGTTTGAATTCATGTGGTGCCTGATTGTTTGGTAGCTATGTAGCTATATATGTATACATGTTCGTTTCGATTCTCCGAAAGTACTGGACCGATGTTTCAGAAAATTTGCACAAACACGCACAGACTCCGACGACTTGAATAAATGGCTACTTTTTATTCCAAAATCCGAGGCATTTTTAGCAGATATTTACGATTAATTACCCGCGTCAAGTAAAGTAATGAGAAAATCAATAAAATTGGGGAGCTGCCTATTTAATTTAATGAACAATAAAACCACTGAGCAACTGCTGCTGTCATTTTCCTCCTTCGGTGGATATAAAATTGTGAGAATATATTGAACGATGACTGCGCGCGGACAATTGTAAGAAAAATGTCACGTGCAGTGTAAAAAGCTATTGAAAGTAAATATATAAATTCCCCAACTGCTCTCCTTTAGACAATACCGTGTTTACGAGTTCGCATTTCTAGTTTCTATTTATGCGCATTTGGGTAGAAAGTCAACTGGTGTAATCTATGTCGCTGTTTTCCACTCTATAAAGTGTATTCTTAGCCAGATAGCCACATGTAATGTCGTTTCTTGAGTTTCCGTCAAATAGAACATGTTCCTAGCTTTCGTATGATACCAGATAGCTACATGTAATGTAGTTGCTTGAGTTTCCGTCAAATAGAGCATGT
>JAUYWV010137824.1:0-10746 GCA_032274565.1 Nematoplana nigrocapitula
CCAATTAACGTTTAAAGTGGTACACATGCTTTTCCAATCACCATTTACATTAGCACAATCCACAATTCTCCTTCGATCCAAATCAGACACTCGTGAGTATTTATGTTGACGAGGCATATTCACAATTTGACTAACTCCTAATTCCGTGAATAACAAGTTTGTTAGACGCTGCTGTTTGAATTTGAATATTAATCGATAACCTTTAACAGCAATGCTGTCAATTCAAAGTTAATAATCTGAATGCAATCTTAAAGTAGCTGAATTCAAAGTTAATAATCTGAATGCAATCTTAAACTAGCTGAATTCAAAGTTAATAGTCTGAAACCAAAGTTAACACATCTGAATGCAAAGATAACACATCTGAATACAAAGTTAAAAAGGTGTAGTCAATTTCAAACACAGTGGTGTGGCGTTCCGATTTCTATGGGACCTTCCTCTATCAACATTTCTGGTTGTTTTTAATTATCTAGAATAGCACCAGTTCTGTACCTATCAACATCATCTGTAAACGTTATTCATTTTGCATTCTGTGTCTTCTATCAGCTGTGTGCTACATTATTCATCATTGTTGTTTACTTGAAAATGATTTCACGCATATCTCGAACTGTTATATCGCGTTTGCTGTTTGTGTACTGTTTATTGAACACATTTGTTAATACTAGAACATAATCTATAATATATTATTGCCGGGCAACAAAACCTGTATTATGGATTTCTTTAATCGTATATATTTATCGTTCTGTAGAATCTTGTACATAATAAAATACAAGAAACACTTTATAAATTTATGAATGAAAAACTGCAATGCTTCCACGCAAGCAAAGACAGCAATTGAATTAAACCCTTATTGCATTGCGAGTTAGCGGACGCGTTTAATATTGTTTTCCTAAAAGATTACCCAGCAGTACTCTATTTATTGATGTCAATAGAATAAGATACTGCTCCTATAGACTTGAGAACACACATCATAGAGACAAATATTACCCTCCTTGTCAAACAAAGCACCCCTATATTAGCACACACAAGAGTCCCACATGGGATTTATTCTCCTTTATTCGGGCGTGCAAAATATGGAGACAACCGCCTCCTCCATGTTAAACAAAATAAGAAACCAAGATATAGGAAGTGGCTTGAAATCAATACGTGGGAAGAAAGTGTCCTCAACCATAGTTGGGGAACAGTCAATGATTACTGCCAGATAATTGCTCACGAACACTGAACGAAATTATCGAAGCGTTCTATTGTTTGTATCGTACAATGCCCATTGTTCGCTGAAGACATTTCAAACAAATGAAGAGAAACAAAGCCCGTTTTCTTTCTAAATCTTAGAGATCGATTCTCCCCGGAGACGTCTGTATGTATACGTGTTTATTTCTGATATATCCAGTTTGCCTGAAACGCACCTCTCATTCCAATCTGCCCCAGATAAACCCTATATCACAATGAAGTGAATAATTGTTAGTAGAAAAATCGCAATATTATCTTCCTCGCAGAGCCGAAGTAATAGCCTACATGAAATGCAGCTGGAAGGTAACAAGACAATTTCTGTTATTCTCAATATGCATACTGCATACGGAAAGAATGCTGATTGAAGCACTGGATCATATATTTGAAGGAATAAAAGTAGGGGTGCACTCATCAAACATATAAGATTCGCAGATGATCAATCCTTGACTGTTAACTATGGGACAACCTGCATAACACAGCTGCAAAATGCAATATGAAACTAAATATAAAGAAATAGAACAAGTAAAAGATTGAAATACCTACTGTAGGTGCAATTATTATCAAATTATTGATTGACCTTGAGATATCACAGTTAAAGGTAAACTCTTTGCAGATGACGCAAAATGTACAACTCCAGAAGAGATGGTTATATGTCCATTTTGCAAATGGGCCAGCAAATGGAAGTTCAATATGGACTACCAAAAATGCAGCGCTATCTCATTTGGCAATCTCAGTATCCCGGAACACTACTACAATCTTCAATCTGTACTTCTGCAAACAACGAACAGCATCTGTGATATTGGAGTGACCACACACTGCAACGTGATCAGTTTGAAAGCGTACAAACACGCTTGCCTTCTCCTTAAGAGATTTAAAGCTTTCGACACCTCTGTTCTCATTCACGCCTACAATACATACATACAGTATGTCAGGCCGATTCTGGAAACATGTACTCCTGCTTGGTCATCTTGACTTACCACATACATTCAAGGCATCGAAAAAGATCAAACACTATTTCACCCGTGTTACTTCCCGCCGAGCACACATCCCATACAATAATTATATGCACCGCCTTCAAATTTTAAAGCTTGAATCGCTAGAGCACCGCAGAGTGCTGATAGACCTTCACAGGACTTATTGTATTATACACCACCGAGTTGATCTCTAAATCTGCATGATTTTTTGTAATTGATCATAATCCACACAACACGCGTGGTCATTCTTATAAACTTAAAAGTACGGACATTGTTCGGTGTAACTCTAGAAAGTGTTTCTTTTATCATAGGGTATTATTACCTTTTTGGAATTCCCTATACCCACCCGATAGTGTTGTCTGCTCCCTTACTTCATCTGTATTTAAAAAGCCCTCATCGTTCCAACATTTGGGTAGTACTGTATGTAAGAGCATATTTATGCCCATATTTTCCCTTTGTACTAACATGTTATACAATAAATCAAAATCAATAAATAATAGATGCCATGCGGGAATAAGCACAAGAATTGCCATGGGTAATCAAGCATTTACTAAACGGAAAGAATTACTCGCCAGAAGGTTAAACATAGAGATGAAGAAATAAATTTGTCAAAAGAAAGGCGTAATTTACTTCAGACTATATTGAAACGGAAGAAGAACTGGATAGGTCACATCTGAAGAAAATATAACCTAATGATAAAAATCATCGAAGGACGATTTCGTGAAAGACGTGGACGAGGAAGGTCAAGAAAAGACATGTTAGCAGAATTAAATACAGATTCATATAAGAATCTAAAAGATAAATGAGAAAATCGAACGAAGTGGAGAAAATGGATGCCATAAACGGGAACCTGCTTGACAAAAGCAGAAAACTCGACAGATAGATAGAAAAATTCAAACAAATCAAATTAATGCGGGCGACTAAACCTTACCTGGAAATTCTGGTAGAAACAAGGCTTGAAACAGCACCATCTGGGCAAGGGGGGCCAATTGTTAGCGCCGGGTTCTAAAATTAAAAAATAGTACCAAAGAAAATATAGTATAGGTTGTAACGAAGCACCCATTGATCTCTGTTTAGGAATTGTTTCAAATCAAAGAATGAACAAGAATGTATTAACTTCAGCTTAATTTCATTCTTACTCGGAAAGCGTTGGATACAATGGATGAAAATGATGGCAGATATGGGAATACCAAACATCTAATCTCATAACTGCACCAAGAGCAAAAGGTACGGATGGTACATGATAAAAGACGCAAATGCAAGGTATGCCGACTCTTCTTTAATTCTCTGTTAAAAGGCAGGCTTTAGTTCCGCCATCTCCTTCTGGCTTTTTAATAATTATTTTTTGCGACGGGAACTGAAGAAAAGAATTATATGTAGAAATAGTGAAAATTCATCAATCGCAAAGTACATTCACCATTTTTTCGGCCGTCAAATTCATGCATATATACAGTATATCAGTACTACATCTGCTTCTTAATTACACTAGTCTGATTTAGAGATACCAATGCCACGGGTTTAATTAAATATTTTTTTCCAGTTTTCTAGAGTCTGTATAGTGAGTGCAAGGGGCTTTGTTAGAATACTATAATGTAAATCAATATATTATTGTAAGGTTTTATTCTGATTTTTTGGAAAATAATTGTTAGTTTATTTCTACAGATTCGATTTGCTGCCTGAGATGCAGAGACCTACGTAATTCCCTATTGGATGGATGGTTTGATTTTCGAAATGGCAGAATATCAGAAGCTGTCGTAAGCGTAGTAGACAAAAAATGGTAAACAATCGAGACGTAAGCCTTCCAGTAGAAGTTTACGGCCCACACAGTTTTATACTACGCTTAAGTAGTATTCGCGTATATTAGCGGAATAAAAAAAACTCTATAAATTATGGCCACTTTAAGATGAACGCTCGACGGCCCAATAATTTCTATCGGGAAAATTAGCAAAAAAATATCCCCCAATGAATGCATCAACCCGAGCCGAATAACCAAAAAAATTAAATAAAGCATCAAAAACATTTCATGAAAAGCACCCGCCTCACCAACAACTGCGGATCCAACCTGTCAGCAAAAAGGGTCTCCCGACTATTGGGGTCTCGACTTCCACCAGGAGGGCCCGTTTCCGTCAACTGGGGCCCCATCCATTTACTAAAATCCCAACCCCGTCTCCTGGGGCTCCAATCTTATAGCAAAACAAAGGCCCCTCTCCGTATCTTGGGGACCCATGGGTTTAGAATAGGCCCTCTAACCTTCAGTAAGACGGATCTTCCGCAACTCTCGGGGTCCCAACCCTCTCCGTTTCCTGGAATCCGAACCTTTCAGAAATAGGGCCCCTCCGTCTTCTTAGGCTCTACCTTTTCAGTAAGAGGGTCTTCTGTCTCTCATCGGGCCCTAACATTTCAAAAAGTCTCCTTTGTCTTCTGCGGATCTAATCTTTCAGAAAAAATGTTCCTCCGTCTCCTAGGACCCCAACCTGTCATAATTATCTACTCCATGTCGGGAAGAACACAGTAAAACTTTTAATTTTAATTTTATTATATCTATATTATTAAACAAGCTACGTGATTCCCGGGTAGGTCGCGTACCCTTAGAACACGTCGTCTGATTGGTCAGTTTGCTGACAGAGAGAGTGCAAGCCAACGCGAATTGATTCACTCACTCACACACAGGTTGGCTAGCTCGTTTAAAGCTGCACAGTCGGCGAAGATGATCTATTGATTTTCTAGGTCAACTCACTCACACTGGCGCAATCTATCTCGCGTTGAACAGAAAGAAGCAAGACTACGACGCTGCGCTATAGGCGCGCGTTCGGCGTACGTTCAATTGCTCGTTGCACAGCCACTGATGTTGTGCTTTATTCATAACAACACTTGTACGCGTAGCTGCAGCGGGTCACTGGTATATACACTGTATTGCAAAGCTTGAAATTCCTATTTTTAACGTATAAATATACTCTAATATTCAAGATCGATAAGAGGCGCACCTGATCGTGACTTAAGAATTTTTATGTACTTATAAATGTTTTCTATGCAATAACACGAATAACTGTTGATCGTGAGGCATACAATGAATCAGTGATGACATAATTCTTGATGCCACATCGATGGCCACCAATAATTTGCCATCGAAGAAGTTCACCGACTATCATAACCAACTGCGATAAAATAATACTCATTTCACATTCAATCTTATCGCCTCACTTCAAACTTAAACTACCCAACTAGGTAGAACTTAGGGCTGGCTTGACAATTGCCCAGGTGTCTCGCAGGTGTCTGTACTTTGGCAGGGTCACCTATGCGTCATATGTCTAGACAACCTAAACACGTTCCGGGTTTGTTAACGAAAAAATAAAATCGTGTCTACTGAGAACAGCTGGCAATGCAGTGTATAACGTTGATATGTTCCGAAATTCTATTTCTGATAGTATGGCTCGTTTGGCCAATATAAACAGCTTCACATTTAGCGCAGTTAATATTATAGACCACTCCTTTGTTAAATTAATTTCCTTGTTTCTCAGCTGATTTACATCCCATGCACCTTGGTGGACAAGTCAATGATTCCCGTTTCTTTCTGAACTGCCATGCCAGGGGTTTCTCAGTTACAAAGATAAGACGAGTCTTGTCATCCATGCCTAGCTGTTTGTACTTAGTAGTGATACCTCTACGTTGTATCTCACTAATATACGGCACCTTCAGGTAAGTGTTTGGATCAGCCCCGGGTGAGTTGGGAGTCCCAATATTGATAGATCCCAAAATATTTTGAATAGTGTTGTCACTGTAGCTGTTGTTTCTAAGTTTTTATCAAGAGCCTTGAGACTGGTTTCCTTATGTTCGGGGGAGACAATCTTTTCAACCCGAAGAGTTTCTGAAATTATAAGGGATTTCTTACGAGAGGTGGGGACCCACGAGTAAGAAGGAAGACAAGTATCACAATGAGTGGGTTTAATAAAGAGTTCAAACTTAGCGCTACCGTGGACGATGTGAACAAGGGTATCCAGGAATGGAATACGATTGTTCACTGGGTTTTCCAGTGTGAACTTTATTCGGGGATGGATTGATTTTTCTGCCTTCAAAATATCACCACTGTTAGTAGTACTGATGTAGCTGTTCCAGAAATCTATTAATGGTTGGTTCGCTAGAATATGTCTGTCGATATAATCCATGAATATACTGTAATTGCTAATGGTGGAGCAGCGCAATTACCCATGGCAACACTGATCGCGTGCTTCATTACCTTGCCATCGAATAGATGTCTTCAAGAAGGCAGATTTGTAGTAAACTCACAAAGTCCTGTTTTTTATGAACATCGAAAAGTCACTCAGCACAGATATCATACCGGGAGCGTTTGCCTCTTCGTCCAGATGTATGCTGCCTTCCATATAAGTGAATCAAAATTACAGTCTGTAGGGATAACACATTCTTCAAGCGACCTAATAAAATCAGACGTAGATGCAAGGTGTGCACTCACGTGTTGTTTGACCAAAGTATTCAGGATCTTGGTAATCCATTGTGCAAATGGTCTCACTGCGGAGCTACATGTAGAAATTATAGGCTTACCTTTTTAAAGGACGACTTTTATGGACTTCCGGGAGGAAATACTGTGTACTAAAGGTAGCGGATCAGATGTTTTACACCCTTCTGGTTGTATGTACAGGATAGGATCAGTGTCTTTGTAAAGAATCGCTATCTTGTGAATAGACGAGTTAATATGGCTCTGTCTTTCAACTGGCAGGGTTGGTCTTGTGACCTCATCACTAGGATTATGAGACTTACGGGTCAAATCGGTGTATTCGATGTCGTCCATAGCAATCAATAGTTCGGTTTTATTTGAAAGGATGATCACTGGTTTGTTAGGGTTTTCGAGGATAGGTTGCCAACTTGCTCACTGTATGCCGTCGTGTTGATTCTGGTGACACTGTATAACAACTCGATGAGTTCGGGGAATGCGCCAGGTTGTTATCTATGACACTTATACGGTCATGACAAGTTTGAAGTTCAGCTTTGTGTGAGAGCTTAAGCTGTGCGTTGCATTTGCCTGGCAGAGGGACGTAGTTACAGTTGACAAAGATACTCGAAACGTTCTGTGTAATAAATTTAGTACCCAACGAAAGCTTCTTTATTCATTATTCATTCAATCAATTTGGGTAAGGGGCCAAATCTCCGCAGAAATAATTTACCATATTTATTACTGGTGACTTTAATCACCTGAATGTGAGTACTTTGTGTTCCTTTTTTGATCTGACTCAAACTGTGACTGAAAACACGAGAGTGAACTCTAAACTTGATCTCCTCCTAATATCCTCTACAGTTTCCACCCAGTATTCCGTTTCTGTTGGTCCTCCCATGTCTAACTCCGATCATAACACCATACGCGCCACCTGCAATAATACTATACTGCCAACCTCCTACGATCTCCAATCCAAAGTTTTTGACCTGAGGGCATCAAACGTCGCTAGCTTCCTGAACTCTCTTGCTGCAATCAACTGGCATCAATTTTATCAAAGCAACGACTCGATTGACTCTAAGTGCGCTCTACTCCATCGTATCCTTTCATCGTGCCTAGCAAATCACATCCCGTTTACTATGGTTTCAATGTCAACCAACGATAAACCATTTGTCACCCCACTCATTAAACACCTCATTAACCTTCGCTGGAAGGCATACCGTGGTAAGAACTTTCACTACTACAATCATCTCAACGCCAAAATAAAAAAGTTATCTTTAGGGCAAAGAAAAATTGGGCTGAATCGGCTCAAAAAAATTCTTAAGAACTATGGAAACTGACCAACCAAACAACCGGCACCCAATCCAATCGTAAAGCAAACCTAATCAATCTTCTATCACAGTTCTCATCCTTGAATAAAGCGGTCGAATCGATGAACTTGACTTTCGCCAATAATCTGACATATGGTCCAACTGCAACCTGTTCTTCAGAAGCCTCCGACTGGTGCCCGACTATTGAAGTCAACGATCTTGAATCTGCCCTGTTGTCAACCAAACCCCATAAGGCCTGTGGTATTGATGATATTCCATCAGTCCTTTACGTCCAAGCTGCCCACATTCTGGATGGCCATCTTGCCCACGTATACAATCTTTCAATTCAACAACGCCGTTTCCTTCAAGAATGGAACACGAGTCTAATTGTTCCTGTCCCGAAATCTTCCCCTCCAAATAAGGACAACCTTCATCCCATCTCCCTTCTTCCAATCCCCGCCAAAATTTTCGAATTTCGTATCCTCAGGTCTGGAATAAAAGCGCAACTAATCAACGGCTTCGGGTCCAAACAGTTCGGTGGTCGTCCCAAATCATCAACTACTATGGCTTTAATTAATCTACACGATCGCATCACCAAACTTCTTGAAGACCCTCTAACGACTGGTACAGCAGTTTTGGCATACGACTTTTCAAAAGCGTTCGATCAACTTGGGTACCATGTAATTATCAACACAATGACTGCTATCAATCTTCCCGTTGGTTTTATTCAATGGTCCCTGGATTACCTTAAAAACCGTTTCCAGGCTGACAAAGTGTGCAACTATGTCAGTTCACCACTTCAAGTTACGTCAGGCATCCCACAGGGGTCCCTATTTGGTCCATACTTTTTCAACATTGTTATCGGTACTTTGGTGGCTTTGCATGTCGACACACGAATAATCAAATATATTGACGACTGTACTTACTTTTGTCATTCCTCTGCGAAAGTCTCACCTCGACATGACCAATGACGAACACTACAATATTATTTACTGGGCTAGCTTCGTCCAACTCAAAATCAATATGCAAAAAAGCAAGTGTCATTGCATTAATACCTCGTCTTCATCTACCTTTTCTCTACCTGCGACATCCCCCAAGTTCCACAACTGAAGCTACTAGGAGTAATTCTCTCTAGTAACTTGAAATGGCAACAGCATATAGAATATACAGTAAAGAGTGCTTCCCGTCTCCTTTATGCACTTCGAATTCTCCGGCATTTACTTCCTCCAGCCAAACTAAAGCTCATATACTTCGGACTTATTTGGTCAATACTAGAATATTGCTCTCCGGTTTTGGTTGGACTTTTGGTTAAGGACAACTCTGCACTAGAACAAATCCAACGAAGAGCTCACCTCATCATCTGTGGACCCAGTTGCGAATGCCTAGATTTTGTCTCTCTCAAAGATAAAAGAATAGCCGCCTCCATCAAGCTTCTGCATAAGTGCTCCTCTCCGGATTGCCCTCTATATGACATTTGTCCGGTCAGATCCCATTTTGCTCAAAACAGATTTATCATGCCTCCATGCTCCACCCAACGCCGCCTTGCGTCCTACTTCCCATGAACAGTCATATTGTCCAACTCACGGTGATTTTTGGTGTTTCCCTCCATTTCCCATTTATTATTTGTTAGTACTTCATGTCATCTCATATCGCCTGTTTTTGTTAAAAGGCAATCTGCATGCTTACTGTTTTTGCTCATACTTCCCTGTACCGATTCCCAAATATACAGGAAATTCTCCCAATGCAGTTTATTATAATTATTATTATATGTCAATACCTGGTGTAAAGGGGTCAACTCTATACATCCCCTGGGAATCACTGCCACATCCTACTTGGAATAGGACCATCATATAAGTGAAACTCTCAAAAGTCCAATAGCAGATTGTATTATCTTCGTATTTCTAAAACCTCTATGCAATCAACATCAACTGACTACCATATTCGTTTCCGTCATCCTAAGTGTCGTAAACTATACGTTTCCTGCTTTTGTGTTTCTTCTTGACAAACTCGAACGTGAAGTCCATGTGTTTATTAATCGGTGTCATGACATTACCCATGAACCGGGTGTTCATGTACATCATTGGGGAAGTTTTCAGATATTCGTCATGAAACTTCTAGTAAACTTTTCTTTACTGCAGAGAACAGCTCCAGCTATCCTCTACATCATCTCATCCAGATCAGCTTATCAAGAAGTTAAATGTTCAACATCGAGTTTAAAAGAAACAATAGAAGACAATCTGTTTTTCACATACATATGGCACTTTTCCTCAACTCAGTTGGATAACCTCCCCCCTTTTTATTAAGCTGCAGTATTGTTGTCACTATTACCTACTTGTCTTGTTAACACGTTCATAGTTACTGTACATACTGTACAGTAGTTACTCATGTATTACTTTGCCTATTTCATTGTACTATCACTGCCGACAATTAACTTTTCGATTCCCATTGTTTGCCAATAATCGCTTTGTTTGTACTGTACAGTGGGTGGTATTCTGAAGCGCATTCCGCCTACCCCTGCCATTAGCAAGGGTACCCATTCCAATTGTAATCCTATTCTGAGCACGCATTCCACTGGTGACCGCTCGCCATTCCGTTAGCGAGGGTACCGACACCAACCAGAATGCTATTCTGAGGGCGCATTCCATTGGTGACCGCTGCCCATTCCATTGGCGAGGGTGTGGTATTTCTCTTTGTAAAAGTGGAATGGGTGTGACACCCATTCCGCTTGTATATAAGTTAGTGGAGGGAGCTGGATCTTTACTGGTGCAGAGATTAGAGACATGGATATTGT
>JAUYWV010137835.1:0-10746 GCA_032274565.1 Nematoplana nigrocapitula
ATTTATATTAAGAGAATATATTGATAGATACTTTGTATCAGGTAGCTTATTATATTCATCTGTCATGAAATAGTTTTTGGTCTGTGTTTAGTATTTCAATATTATTGTCATATTTTATGATTTGATTAATATCACTCATTCTCTCTGTAATAATAGCATTTTAGTCACTGGGTAGGGAACATTTACTACATCTTGGGTATCAAAAGTTATATAGATACTTGGTTTTATTAAACTGTCCGACTGCTGGGAGAATGCGCATGCCTTTCCCTCAGGATCTTCACATTTTCAAACAATTTATGTGTCAACACAATATCTTTAAAGTATGTAAAAACTAAACAAAAATGCAGGACACACATAGGTTAAAGGAGTCTGATATGATAAAAGTACTTCTTACAATGCCTGTCTCTACCACTACTGTTGAACGATGTTTCAGCAGCTTCTGTAGGCTTAAACCATACATGAGGAGCAGCATGACTAATTAGAGGCTCACAGGACGGACATTAATGCTTGTACACAGAGATTGTACTATTTACATTGAAAGGGTGATGAGATGTGGTCATAGGCATATTGTAATCTTGTTATAAAAAAATTACATACATGCAGAATTTACGCTTGCCCTACTGCCTCTACATCATTCCTATCTACATAATATTATGTCAAAAATCACAATAATACCAGCTGCCAAAGGAGACTATGTAAGCGCTATTTCACTCTTGTTATATCTAATTAGCTACCCTGACCCTTGACATCAATAAGATACCATGAAAAAGTAGTACCATATATAAGCCGAGAACTTTTGAAATAAATTTGGATCAAAAAGTGGGAGGCGGTCGGCTTATACGTGAGCAAAATTGAACGTGTATGTAGTTAGGCTAGATAGCTGCAGCTATACTCGTTATTCCGACCTATGTTTAGAGAATAGCTATCTAGCCTGCTATTTATCCAGATAGAAAGGGTGAATAAAATAGGAAGAGAAAAAATCAATACAAATTTGGTAAAATTTAGAAAGCAAAAGTAGGGGGTCGGCTTATACGTGAGTATATATGGTACTCTATATATAAGGTTCCCAACTAGAGTTCTACTTCTTGGTGGTTTCTGATATCAAGGGTTCGGCTAGCTTATGAGTGAAACAGTGTTGCCTTAGTCTCCATTTGTATCAGTAATATACTGAAGTAGTATATTTGAAAGGTGTGATTCTTGTAATCAAACCTGATCAGAAGGTGGGTTTTTTAAGACCTAGCTAAAATTATATATTATGGCTTGGAATATACTAAACATGTAATATATAAGATTGCGGTGTGACATGTTACCTATGTAATATATACCGTAAAACGGGGTAACTTGGAACAGTTCTGTTAAGCGACAGATATCAAAGCTAGTGTGGAGGGAAATCTTCGACAATTTTCGCAAGGCATCCAGAAGCAAGGGATCATTTCCCGAGGAGCATTTTCCGGTGATGTTGGAAGATGTGGCATAAGATGATTTGTGGCGAAAAACTGGATCTCTGGTGCCCGCTGCATTGAACTATGTTCATTGAACGAAGCTAAGTATTTGAAACGGCTTCCGCGTGGGGCAGATTTGGCAAAGAATGAAATTGGGAGGAAGCTAGACCACGTTCTTGTGGATATGCTGAAGAAAAACAGAGACCATGGTGACAATCTGGGAAAGAAGAAAAGTTGACCGAAGATTTCCCCTGGCCTGCATCTGATCACTGCTGCTGCAGATGAGACTGAAGTTGCAGGTCCTTCTGGATTGAGCGCATCTCAAGCTACACCAGTTGATTCGCCAAGTGATGAATCTTATGCATCATCTGAAACAGAATCGTATGTAGACGATGATGATGAAGTGGATCTATGTTTCCCGTGTCAATGTCCGTATGACACCTATGCAGGTCCTGATTGCCTGCAGTATATCCAGTGCAACCATTGGATATGTGGCAAATGCAACAAGAGATCGATCAATATCCATTTCAAGTGCAAAGACTGCAACAAATGGCTTCGTGAGTTCACATTACCCTTATAAAGGTGTTTTCGTTGCTTACTTGTTCTATTTACACTTTTTAATGAAAATTTATATTGGATAAACACATTGTTCTAAGTTACCCCATAAAACCAAAAATACACGCTTATTTTAGTTGGTCTACTTTTTTATTGAAAAATACTGTTGATGGCAAATAGCATATTTTGTAGATATAAGGCAAAGTGCAGTTCATGTAGAGTTTCGTTGTTCTGGGTCAATGACTTATAATCCTTTTTTATGAAAACCTTCAAAAACCGTTCCAAGTTACCACATTTTACGGTACATACCGGACCATTTTAAATTTATTTTTTCATTGTGGTCAACAAAACGTCAGTTTGACCACTTTGTATCGTTATACATTCCACACTTCACATATTCGGATATATGCTGCCTGTGGGATTTTCAGGAAAATGCATTTATTTCAAATTCTGCTAATTTTATTTTACCCTACCCATAAAGAACTGTAAAATTCACAATAGCTCTGTGAAGATGGATTTCTTATTTCAGAAATACGTATTTTTTTGTCTTTTTACACTGTATTCAGTCTTTGAAAGGACACTTATACCAATTGCAATTCTGTTCTCTATCTGTGTTTCAGACCTTCCGTATATAGAACCAAAAGATTTGAAGTATATAACTTCTTTCTACCTTGTTATTTGAACAGTTCTCTCCAGTGTACAGTATGTCCTTTCGTATTCGTTAATCCATGTCTTCTTCTATCCTTTGCATTCGTCGGTAATACTTTCTTGATGGAGAACGTTCAAATGGGTTATGATTTGGCTCGGATAGCATCACCCATAAAAAGAGGAGAAAAAATGAATGTCCACCAAACGGATCAGTGAATAATACAATATGACGATTATTCCTTTATATCAATTTAAGTGCTGAAATAATTCTACTCATTCAGCTCTATTTTGGCGAACGGACAACTTTGCATGTATGGCAGTAAACTAAAGTCGATTTTGCGAGAAACCACTGGGAATGTACGAGTATATGGAATTGCGCCTATTTGGAAGAGAATTTCTAATATGTACACATTTGTAATTTATATATGCTTTTATTGATTTTTTTTCTGTTGAAGTTGTAGTCTTTTCCCCTCGTATACACAAGAAGACATGGCGCATCAGATTGCTGTCACGAGGAAGCAAGGCAGAATCATCATATGTGCAATCAAGGCAGGGGTCAAAAGTTCATGCTGATGATACGCCCTTAACTCTGCGTTTCTAGAAGCGTTGAACCTACAGTAGTTCACAACTTCTGCGCTCTATAGCCACTATACAGTTGGGTGTCTTGCGAATGATGCCATATCTTAGTCATCAGCCAGATTTCAGTAGAAATCATTAACGACTTTGAGCAGCATTAGACTACAGTATATGTGTGTGCCTGTGTGGAGACGTGCCAGATTGATGACGACAAAAGAAGAGATTCGGGCGGTTGGTGCAATCGACTCATTTTTATTTAAAATTACTTAAATTCAACTGCCCAATATTAAACTTATGTTTTGAGGGTTTTCTTGACTGCTCTATGAGGTTGTAGCCTTTACACCTTCTCCATATACTGTAGAAAGGTATGGACAGTGGCACTGGATATTATAGTATCTTTGAAAACCCAATCCATAAAATCCTGGGTGTGGGTTCCCCCTATATGGGGCATTGCAGTCACTGCCGTAGCCCTGGCGCTATAAGTGCCCCGGGGCGGTTTACTTATATCCGAGAGAAGTGCTGCAGTCCCGCACAACTTTCCCGCAAGCCTAACATGGGTGACCCACGCAAGCCAGCATGGTATATATAGGCGTCCCAGTGGAGAAAGTTCTGACCTGGCGGCGGACGTTCAGGACTGATTCACTTTTTAGCCTTCCAAATTAAACACTGCGCTTAAACTGTGTTTGGCGAAGAGTGGCGAGTCAATGACAATGCAAAAGGAACAACAAAAGAATAGATAGGTGCTCAAGATGTTTACCCTCCAGTGGAGGAGTTTAGAAGAATTTCCACAGTAAAATATCTCTAATATCCTGAAAATCTCATAAGCAAGCTTCTATTCTCTTTCTTAAATGAAAAATGTTAGTTAGCCTTTATTGTCCCCATTTTGATTCCGGTCGGTTTCGATTCGTCTGCTTCTCGTTGGTATAAGGATTCTTTTAATTTTAGCCAAGAAGCCTAAGCGTTTTTGTTTTCCGCTGACTAATTGTGGCTTTATGTTCATCTGTTCGATGTACAGTACAGTATATTTCTCCTCTTATGCTGCTACGGTGTTCGGATTTAGAAGAGTGATATTCATAATTTATCCAGGGATTATCTGGGGGGCGCCATTTAATAAGGATTATTAGCATTAAAATTTTATTTTCTAAACTGCTCAATAACATTTTAGCTGTGTATAATAATGGTCCCACTGTTATTAAAACACAGTTTAACGTTATAAATGTGGTATCCCGGATACATTGGTACTATTAACCCAAACGTAACAATCTGAACTATGCATGTAATTCAATAAATGTGAAGTCAAAACGGTTGTCTAACAAAAATACACATATAGAAACAATCTGAGAAATTATGAAAGTGCAATAGTAATTGATAAAATGTGTCATCACTTAACTGTCTCCCACATCAGCGGTTTTGTATATTCATTTTACTATTTTAGCGAAAAATCACCTATAGTTAGTACGTGGTAGGTAATCAACACAAACCAGCAGTTCAAAACTTGTCAAAGATTTGGAAACGGTGACTATAGATGTCGAGAGGAACGCACTAGAAATGTATTCCAATTGAAAATCGTTGAGATCACTTCGACAAACGTTAACATCATTTCCCTTCTCCGTTAGGCACATTTGATAGGGATCTGAAAATGGCGCGCTTATTTCAAAATAAATGAATGAATTAATGACACAAAAGCAATGTCGTCAATATGATTATTTACTGAGTGCCTTCAGTATAACGAAGGTGGCATATCAATAAGAACATCTGAACAGTTGTATTTTTGTGCTTTGTCCTTTCTTCTATATTTTGTTGTTGTACTCATTGTAAAGAAGATGTAAAGAAGAATTTTTCTTAAGGGGCACCAATAAATATGTAGGGCTATGATATTGCGGAAATATAAATATGTATTTTTAAGCGCCTGAAGCGGTAAAGAAAATGCAGTTCCGTCAGCTTTCCCAATTTAGCGTACCAAATCTCTATAAACTGGATTTATGCTTTCTATTAGCCAGCTGTTTCGAGCAGATAGTAACTGCGGGCTATCAACCACTTCGTTATAAGACAACAGTATACGGCCAAAAAATAATTTATTTTTCAAAACAAACATACCGTTCGTGACATTCTCTGTCTCACTCCACCCCAAGGCTTGTTGCTGTCACCACTACTTTTCCTGGTCTACATTAATGACCTCCTGGAGGAGATCGCCGAATGAGTGGAGGTGAACGGATTTGCTGACTATCTGGGAATCTGGAAGACCGGCAAGGACACCACGAATAGTGTGGAAGACATTCAGTGGGCAGCCGATGTCGTGTGGAGGTGGAGTCAGGACTGGCTCATGACGGTGTCGGTAGGCAAGTATTCGGTGACACTCTTCAGCACAGACAGTAAGGGCAGTGGGATATGGCAAGATCATGATGAACGGAGAACAGCTGAGGGTAGACGAGAGTCCCACTTTCCTCGGAGTGACGTTTGACAGAGGGCTGAGCCTTGACAAGAAGTACAAGAAGGTAACGGAGAAAGCCAGTGGAAGGATCAAGATACTGCGGGCTCTTGGCGGGAAAGACTGTGGGTGGGACAAAGAACTACTAAGAGCCACCTACATCGCCCTCATTAAATCGGTTCTGTTGTCAGGAGCTACAGCGTGGACACCCTGGTTGAGCAACACGCAGTGGGAGAGACTGGAGAAAGTGCAGCGGGAAGTCGGGAGAGCGATAGCGGGACTAATGGCGAGTAGCCCAACAGAAGCGGTGGTGGAGGAATCAGGACTAGTAGAACTGAGGACCATCGCAGAAGTAAAGTTGGTGGTGGAGTTTGAGAAGAGCTGGAGGGCCGGACAAGAAAACCAGAGGAAACAGGTGGTCGATACGGTAGTCAGGCAGAGGCTGAGGAAGGAGGGTGGAGGAGGAAAGCGAGTAAAGCACACGCAGAGAAACTCACGATGGAAGTAAAGAGGAGCAAGCTACCACGGATGAGAGAACCCTGGAGGAAGAGACGGGACGTGAAATTCGATATCAGAGGAAAGAAGAGAGAAGACGAGAGAGCGAACAGGAAGGGAGCGATGCAGAGACTCAGGGAAAGCGAAGCGGACGTGACCCTCTACACAGACGGATCAGCCAGTGAAGGATGGGAGAATGGAGGTGCAGTGTGCGTGGTGACGAGGGGCAGTGTAGACGAGCCGGAAGTTGTGGAGAGCATTAATAAGGCAGCAGGCAGAGTGTGTTCCTCTTTTCAAACTGAAATGGTGGCGTTGAGCAGGGCGCTGAAGTGACTGGCTGAAAACCAGAGAGAATGGAAAGTGGCCAAGATTGTGACGGATAGTCAATCGGGTATAACCGTATAAGAGCTATCGAGAAGAGGAAGGCGAAGAACGTGTGTGAGATGGTGGACACGGTGGAAGAACAACTCGAGATGATCTCCGAGGGAAAATCCCTCACCATCATGTGTGTCACGAGCCACTGTAATATCAACGGGAGTGAAATGGCGGATGCGGCTGCGAAAGAAGCCGCATTACTTAGCCAGGAGGAAGTGGAGTGCAGCTTATCCGGGGTGGACAAGACCGTCAAGAAGAGAGTTTGGAAGAACGGCAGGTGTGAGAAGGTGTATGGCAGAGGAGGAGTTAAGGAAGAAGAGGAGAGGGAGTGGAAGAGGGAAGACAGTGTGTCTATGGTTAGATTGAGGTCGGGACACTCGTTGGAGCTGGGTAGCTAAAGAAAGAGGATTGGGCTCAGTGGGGAAGGGAAGTGCAGAAGGTGTGAGGAAGAGGAAGAGACAGTCGAACACGTCATCCAATGCCTAGTGGACTGGAACCAGAGGGAGAAAATTGGACTGACAGGGATCTGGGACCTGGTGAGACAACCGAGAGTAGGACTGCATGGAGTACTGGAAGTGGTGGAGAAGGAAAGAGTGGAGAGACTCGCCCCAAGCATAACAACAACAACTCCATCACATTGCAGTAAATGCACTCAACAACGTCTATCGCTGATAACCCCAATTCAGAACAGAACTGACTGGCAGCCAGCTTAGAATAATAAATAAACATAATTACAGCACAAAATTAGAATATATCTCGTTACACGTTTTCCGAGTCGCTAACCTACGCTAAAGTGAGTTTCCATATCGGAAAATTGAGATTCAATAACGGCAGGTGCAGAGATATCTGCCGTCTATAATGTCTACAGAACGGAAATAGATCTCCTACATGTATATTAACATTTTCATTTCAATAACGAACCTGACGGCGCTTAAGTAATTGTATGTTCCTGACTAAACAATTAAAATTGTGATAACCTACTGTACAGTGTACATGTCATAGAATACGACTAGCGGACCCGACCAACTGCCTATATAGTCGGGTTCCTTCGCTTGTTCGCTTGGCAGAGCCGCTACTTGCGATAATAGCGAGTGACAATGCATTTAACCTACCTTTGCACAAATCGACTATCTCTGGAAGCAAGCAAGTATCACTTCAATCGTCAAAGTCCCCAAAGCCGTTAACCTACAGAATATAGACCAATCTAGCTCCATCCTCTATCAAACAAATTATTTATCTTTTGATCGTCAACAATTTATTTGATTTTCGCAATAAATATGATTTCATACCCACCGGTATAGTACGACCTCAGCTTTCAATAAAGTCCTCAGTACTTTAACCTCAATCCACGAAGACGAATCAATGGTTTGCCTTGGAACAAATAACAAAGCTACCTCTACCAGACAGTATGTACCACTAGCCTGTAGGTTATTTTAAAGACAATTCTCATCGAACTAATTTTAACAGAAATACTTCCGCCTACCTTGGGATCAACTTCAGTGTAATCCAAGTCTCTGTTATTGGACCTATTGCCTTTGCTATTACCACCGCAAACCTTCGAATTCTGAATAAAGATAAAGTCTTAATTGAATACGCCGATGACACATATCCCTTACCATTAGATAGTCAAACAACGAGGAAAGAGAAACTGAAATGGCCAACATAAAAATTGGACTTCAGCAAACAAGCTGCAACTAAACGAGAAGAAATCACTTGAAATGCTCATCAGCCGTCACAAATACAGCCCTTCCGGAATTCCTAAACACGCAATTGTGGTTAACTGGTGCCGTCAAGTCGAGCTCGACTTTTAGCGACTCCCAGAATGAATTGTCTCCATTTCACTCGGTCACCGACCATTCTCCATTCGTCTTGTAATTTTTTACGGTGTTTTTTCTTATGTAGTCAATCAAATTTGTCTTTGTTCTTCATCTCTTTCGCGTTCCTTCCATGTTTGTGGGCAGTATCTTCTTCTCTAGCGTGTAATTTGTTTTGCATTTTGTGTCTGTCCAAAGTATGACAGCTGAGATTGAAGAATGATATTGAGCAGAGCGGTCGGTGTTCTAATATCCATTGTGAACCAGCAATAATTTCTCTAGCTCCTTTTTCTCTTCTAAATCCAGCTTGATTTGTGGTATTTTTTATTCAATTTGCAACCTTTTTTAAATGAATAAAACTGCGTAAAACGTCAAATTTCTGGGAAGTAAGTATTAGTGTTACGGAATGATTGACCATTATAATATTATCCTAGTCATATATAAAGTTCCCAATATGTAGTTTTCCGCCATAATACTCGTATGAATTGTGAAAAAACTCCGTAGTTTGGAATAGGGAGAGTTTTCCACTTATTATTAAATGCCAAAAATTACAAAAGCAAGTAATCATTATTCACCATTTTCAGGGATTTGCACCATCTATAATTGCCAGTTGTTCAATCGCACGTTGGGATTTTGAGGCAAAGAACTCCGCTTGCGAAAAGTTTCTTTGCTATCCTTAGATGTTACTATCTTTTCAAAAATTGTTAAAATAGAAGATCGATGTTACCTAATGCTCCATATGATTTTAAAATACATCACATTATGTGAAATCTCTGTGATGGACAGTGAAGTCAGTTTACCTTCATTTGGAAAATTTAATTTCCTATATAAATTTCCTTACTGTATATGCATTTAAAACATGAACGCAGGAAGCCTTTCAGAAACTAATTATATAGATATAGAAGTTCATCAATAAACGATTTTAGTGGGTTTTTTTTTAAATATACTGTATATTTAGTCTATCTTTTGAATGTTAAAATTCAAATAAACAAATACAAAAAATAGGCGGCGAAAGCTTTTGGCAAGATAAAATAATTATATCACATTTAAGATTCTATATTGTTGTTTTTCGACGCATGAATCACATCTTATTTTCACTGGTTGTGATTACAGTTTCTCAAACTAATGTACAAGATGCTTGTAGTACAGGTTAAGCATTTTCAGTGGAAATACGCTAGCACAGTACAATGTTGCACATGCACACCTATTGTACAGTATATTCACTGTGTCTTATAATGTCTCACTTGTTCACTTACACTTCAATTTTTCTGTTCTCGCGCATCGATCTTTTTTACTCTTCCAATTTTGTTCTAGTAATTCGCAAGTCAATGAACAACTTCAATGGAGCCCCTCGCCTTTCCTCGCAGTCATTTACATGCAGTTTGTCTGGAAAAGTCAAAAGATATGAAATCTTACAAAAGTTAATTGTTTACATATATATGCGAGTTATGTGTTCGCTATCGCCTCCTATACCATCTATCGTAAAAAGCTGATAGTTTTGTTACCCACCTGTTGAATGGCCGGGCACAGCCAGAGCTATGTTTTGCCTAATTTTCAACCATACGGATGTCACAGGTTCCGTGTTATTAGTCTCCATTTGTTAGGGATATTGAAACTACTAAACTTGACATTTCCTGAAATTTTATATCTCTAAATATATACTGTATTTCTGATTCGGACAAAGCATGACCCATATGTGTACAACTTAATCATGATTTACTTAAGAATATGATGGTACAGTAGACTACAAAATACGAGCAAAATACAGCGACAATTAGGAAAAGGTGCAATAGTGAATATGGTAACAACCTCTTCTGAAATCTTTTGGTTTTACAAAGGAGAAAAAATAGAACTGATTTCTTAAATTAACGACAGGAGGGGGACAAGAATACTTCGACAAAAACGAAAAGGGAGTGACCAGGCTTATTTTGAAAGAGAAACACTTTTATAAGCGCTTCTCTTCTACACTGACTGCTATATAGGGTTTCAACGTAGCTCAATTACGGAAAAACATCGTCATTACTCTCTTCTGGATATTTTCGATCTTTTCGTGCTGTGCTGTTGAAAGTTTCGTGTGTCACGCACAAAGACATTAACAAAAATAATTTATAGTATAACTATAACTTTCTATATAAGAGGTTAATGGACATATTCTGTCTCTGAGTTATATTCTTACTACAACCATTGCTCAAAATTAGAACTAATTACTGATAAAGGGAAAATGTCCACATCTGGAAAAGTTATGATATCCCTTATAATAGTAGTAATACATTCTCAATAGTTTCATTGAATGCCTAATTAAAAATTACTTATACTATAGCTCAACTATACTTATGCTAGGCTATACTATATGGAAGAAAACTAGTTAGAAAATAGATTAAAGTCTCATTTTAGAATTTATTTCTAATGAATG
>JAUYWV010137846.1:0-10745 GCA_032274565.1 Nematoplana nigrocapitula
GGGAGTGGGGATGGAATGGGCGCCTGCTGAGGCGGGTGTACCAGACTCTCCTCTTGAGTGCGGCCTTGTACTGTGGATCTGGTTGGCTACAATGACTATCCAGGTCCTCAGTGGACGTACTCGACAAGGCACAAAATAAGTGCCTTAGACTCATCAACGACCAGTACTCAACGGCGCCCATAGAAGCCGTGCGCCTTGAGGCTGGCTTTCCCTCGTTACATTCCATCGTCCGGCGGGAAGCGACCACAGCATGGGAGAGTTTGACCTCATCATCTATACTAATGGGTTGACTGAGGGTGGTGTGCGGCGCGGGGGTATTGCTGCGGTGATCACTAGCGGGTCGGGTGAAAGCCAGACAGTAGTGGCAACCCTACGTCAGACAGTTGCTGAGTTCACCTCGTCTTTCGAGACAGAGGTGACTGCACTGGGCCTGGAGGTGAATTGGCTGACGACCGAGGGTCGGGGTGGGCGATACTTGATCTGCTCCGACAGCTTGTCTGCATTAGATGCGCTGAGCAGCGGGACGTCTCTCTGCAAGCAGGAACAGGGCGCAGTGAGATCCTCCTTGATGCGGGTGGAAGGTACCGTTGTTCTCCAATGGATCCCTAGTCATTGTGTCCTTCATGGAAATGATGTCGCCGACGTGGAGGCCAAGCAGACCATCTTCTTGTGTGTAAACTGTGATGAAGGGGTAGATGAAAGCGCGCATCACCTCTTGGTTAAGTGTCCCAGGTGGGAGAGAAAGCAAGAGAGTTCTTCCTGGATGAAATCTACCCAAAGTCATGAAAGTTAGGGATTTTTCTGCGGAACGTGCTCCCAGATCTTACTCTACGCATAACTTATAGGCGACCTTACACTGAGTAAAGGTGCTCAATAATTGAAATGAATGACTGCCCCACTGAGAATTAGCCTACAGTATACTGTATTTGCTTTCTTTACTCTGTTTATTTACACCAGGAAATCACAATCTATCCCGGAATGTGGATCAAATGCTTGGTAGCGGGCTGTCGATAGTAACACGCCTTTTATGGAAATCCATCGTACCCATAGTTCTCATAATACTATTGCTCACCCACACTCAATTTTTCAATAACGTTTATCACTTACATCGATGGGCACATATTATCGCCGTTGTCTTTATCCTGAGCTTGGCTCTGCCCATTCCGGTGGGGGCTGTGGTGCAGGTTATCCGGACTAAAGCTCAGAGCATCAAGGAACGATTGGTGCTGGTCATCACACCCGAGGAGGAACATGGCAACATTGTCCAAACGAAGAATTACGCACGGCTAACCGTAAGTCACCATCGGGCTTTATGGTCCATGAAATATTTCGTCTAAACTTTACCTGACTCCATCCATTGATACATTACAACTCCTGGACAATAATGAAAATCCGTAGGACAAATTTTTAAACTCTCACCATTCGCAAAGTTTGCGGGGTATAAAGGTGAAATTTGGCGCAAAACATCTCTCCAATGTTTCAAGTACGTAATTGTGATTCAAAGAACACCGTGTTAAACGACTTAGGTAGAAAGCGTTTGTCAAATTGTGAACCCCAGAAATTACAGCTGCGCCGCTAAAAGTCTCTTAGTATGGCTGGCATACTTTCTTCCAGGTTTTGGTAGAATTCTGGCAAGATTTACATTCATCAATCACATTTTACATCTATCTTTATTATCATTTGCGTTTGTAGATTTATGAGCCGCACCTTTAAGTTTGACAATACATGAAAGATTTTTGATGGGTTTGAGATCCTGGCTGTTCCCAGGCCAAGGGCCCAAGACCTCAACCCCCTGGTCTGCCAGCCACTGCTTCATAGGATGTGCCTGGTGACACAGGGCACACCATCCATCTTGCATGATGATTGTCACCTATTTGATGTGAATATTTAGCAACAAACGATCTTTCCTTAACTCCAAGTATACATACTAGCCTTCATTGCGGTGTTAGGTAGCAAAAACCACATATGTACCACATCCACTGCTAGCAAAGCTGGCAGAGCAGGGGGTTGAGGTCTTGGGCCCATGACCATGGAACAGTCTGGATCTCAAACCTATAAAAAATCTTTGGAGTATTGTTCAAGATAAAATTGCGGCTCATAAACAAACCCACAAGTTCTACGAATCTTATAGATTTTGTGAAATGTGATTGATGTATGGAACTCATGCCAGAAGTGTACCAAAACGGAGGTAAATATACTAAGCACTGATGTTTTACTGTTTGGAGACTGCTGATTATATTTATGTAGTTCTGTATTTGTTGCTGTGGAATTTTCAATAATTTAAGTGTGGTTACTAATAAAGTGATGGTTTTGTTATATTCCTGATATCTTACGACTAGTCAAGAGACTTTCAGCGGCGCAGCTGTAGATTCACAGGCTACATATGTTTGCCAGCAGACGGATAGGAAAAAGTTTCAAAATACAACGGTACATTTGTGCATATTTACTTATGGCAAAAATAAAGCATCATCGTAAAATGTTACCAGCTAAAACGTAAATAACTCTCCACGAAACACCGAACTCGTACCTATAACACAGCTGTCCTATAGATTTCCTCTCATATATAGAACGTCTCTTTTCTCATCCGGATGTTCTATATCAGATCTTGGCAAACGTTTTGGTGTGGAGGGGCGGATGAGTCCAGATCAGGTCTCCGCGGGCCGGGCCGGTAAAAACTAAGTCAACAGACCAAACATGTATTACATAAACACATACAGTACATGCAAGTATATCGAAATACAGAGTTAATCAAAGTCACAAGGTCAGTGAGAAGAATGATACTGGCGCTTCTCAGAACACAAAGACGAGTTATCCGGCGAGATCGAAGAAGAGGAGAGCAGAAGAACTTGTTTGGGGTGCTTGTCCGAAAGCTGTGACTGGTAGCGAGCATTGATTATTTTCATCTGGAGAACAGCTGTTCACAACAGTATAGGTCGATCCAAACATAACAGCAATCTTTTTTGAGTGACGGACAAGAAGAGGGAAGTGACGCTCACTAAAGTGGTCGTGAAAGAAGGGCCTCGATGCAAGAAACTCAGCTGTACGTTGCACTGAAGCTCGACCACTTCCATCTGCAGGTGATTAGGCGACACAGTCAAAGGGACAGGTAAACAGAGGGATGTCACTGTTGCAGGTACGTAGTACTTCAATTTCGAAGCGAACGAAATGTTTTGCAACGTACTGTATTGCATAGAGCTAGACCTACAGTATTATCCCTACGTACCATAGGTCTAACGCAGATCATCTGTCGGCATTAAAACTATCACTCATTGTTGTGACTCATTCGTGCTATATAATCAATACTGCCACGCTTATAATAAATATTTTTCATAAGTGGTTGTCAGCTGCTAGCGTGTCTTTACCACAGACATCGGATTACGCAGTATAGCTATTTTAATAGATATACCGCGTAATCCGATTTCTATGGTCTTTACTTAATGCAGTAATTATTTGTTTTGTTGCTGAATTGTTCGAACCTGGCTTTGCATTTTTTCTGCTCATTAAAGCCGTATACTTACAGAAGGTATTTTGACTTACTTGGATCGTTTACTCAAACCGGAACGGCTTGATACTGACCCAAATTCAAGCAGTGCTAAAAAGGACTGGCTTCACTGGCGTGTACGACTTACGAAAACTTCTTAAGAGTGCTTCCCCATGAAGGTCTGGATAAACTCTCGGTGCACACTAACTACGTTTCTCCTAAGATCTACACGACAATCTCGGAGTGTGTCACATACGATGATGCTCTCATATGTCTGGAATCACTTTACATTAGGCCCAAGAATGAATTATTTGCGCGTCATCTATTAGCAACTCGCACCCAGCAGCCAGGTGAGAACCTCGGCGAATTCTACCAAGCCATAAAAGCGCTAAGCAAATACTGTAACTCCCAAGCAATATCAGAAACTGAGTACCGTGATAACTCCATTCGGGACTCGTTTATCAGCGGTCTACAGTCCCCCATGATTCGACAACATGTCAACTAGGCTCGTGCACTATACATTGCAGAGAAAAGCTCCGAATCCTATGGGGCATAGACACGTATGCCTAATACGGCTGCTGTGCCGTCTCCGAAACCTGATCCACCTCCGCATGATGACTCTAAGAGAGTGGCAGCTATATCTGATAAGTGCTTCTTTTATGGGTATTCTCGACACCCACGGATAAAATGCCCAGCACGTGACTTGGTAAGCCATAAATGTCAGAAACGAGGATATATTTCTAGGGTGTGTAAGACATCTTCGTCTAAAACCCTTCCGGAGCCCTCTATTACTTCAGCCTCTGTACTTGCCTCTCTCTGAATATATACTCTTCCACGAATGAAGTATCGATTGTCTCTTCGTCTCTTTCAGCAAAAGTGTTTGGTTAGTGCATTACAACGCTGGAGATAGAGGGACATACCCAAAATGATATGCGACTCCTCGTTCTCCCACAATTATGTACTGATGTAATTCTTGGCCTGAATTTCCAGGAACAATACAACGAGGTGACCCTGAAACTTTTGCCTTTCTTGGTAGAAGATGTCCGTAAAATGGCTGGCACCTGTAGGGTCTGTGCAGAAGGCAAGCCTCAATTCTACAAACCGAAAAAGGCACACCTTGTCAAAGCAACACAACTCTTCGAGAGACTCAACATAGACTTTAAAGGACCTCTGCCTAGTACAAAATATTTCTTACCATAATTGATGAGTATTCGCGATTCCCATTCGTGTTTCCTTGCGCCGATGTCTCACACAATCTTTTACACTATTCGGAATGCCGGCCGTTATGTACTCGGATCGAGGAACTGCTTTCATTAGTAGAGAGCTGAAGGAATTCCTGATGAGGAAGGGCATTGCGTCCAGCAGAACAGCAAGCTACAACCCTCAATGTAACGGACAAGCGGAACGATATAATGAAGTATTATGGAAGGCAATTTTAGGCCTAAAAACCGCAAATCTTCCCACTAAATACTGGCAACAAATCCTTCCTAATGCTTTGCATTCAGTGCGATCGCTCCTGTCCACGGCGACTAACGGGACTCCTCATGAAAGACCTTTCAGCTTCCCACGTCGCTCTACTTCGGGTTAAACTGTTCCTACCTGGCTCAGTACACCAGGTCCTGTACTGCTCAAACGCCATCTCAGACGTGACAAAAACGAGCCTCTAACTGACGAAGTGTAACTAATCAAAGCAAACCGGCAATACGCACATGTCCGCTATCCTGATGGTCGGGAGACGACTGTGTCAATCTGCTACCTAACTCCGATTGATGGTACTCCAACAGAAACATTGAACGCCGGCCAAGGCGTAAGACAGATAGGCCTAACACTAGCACCTGAACCCATCCAGGCTGAACAAGGAGTCCCTGAATCGATGCCTGATACGGAGGCTGAGACCGAGGACCCTCCACTACGACGTTCCGAAAAAAACCGCAGTTTTCCGGTACGGCTGATATTTGAACAATCCCTTTAACATTTTATTAGTAAGGGGAATGTGGTGACTCATTCGTGCTACATAATCAATACTGCCTGTACTAGCTAACGCCTGCAGCTGCTAGCGTGTCTTTATTTAATGCAGAGATTCTCTGTTTTGTTGCTGAATTGTTGGAACCTGGTTTTGCTATTTTCTGCTCATTAAAGCCTTCTACTTACTGAAGGTTATTTTGATTACTTTCACTGCGTTTGGCGAAAGAACTCGGGCCGGACATAATGTTAAAATGACGAGTCGCCGCGGGCCGGATTTTGCCGGACTATGTTCAATATAGAGATATCAGTGATCATACCCTTAAAATTCATTTTTTATGCCTTAAAATAATTGAGAAGTCAAGAAAGGACATACATACCCTTGATTATCTGATATTATTTTCACTCTCCGCACAGTCATATTCGTAATATGTGTAACTATTTTCTCTCTCACTCTTTCAGAAATGGCATTGGTGCAAGTTGTGAAGCGGTCCAATATACTGTATATGCAGTAGTGGAAAGAAGAATTTATCGAGAAAAATGACAGCGAAATCCGTTTATAAATTATGTACATGTGGTACTGGCAACTATACGATAATTACAGTGGATTGGTTGTGCAGCCTAGCGTTTACAAATATAGGAATAATTTGTATAATTGTAATTTTCCGCGCAACGGAGCACAATCAACTTGTAGTTACATATAATTAAATGCATGAGGTCATTTGGTCATTTATAACTTACATGAATTATTATTGTGGGATTTTATCGCAGGATATATTGCATTTCTTTTTGCATGATAAATGTCAATAGATTCGTTTGTTTTACAGTATTAATATAGCTCGCGCACAATAAACCCAAACTGAAATTTGTTTCTATACTGACAGTCTAAAGCAGAAGAAGCCATCCATAGTATACGACATCAAAGTTTGAGAATTCGTGTTATTTTAGTATATACTGTGTGTACTCATGAGATCACCAGAGTTTGTAGATATCGATGAGCTGCTTTCCTCGTGATTGCTTGTCATATAATGTCCCTGTAGTAAGTCTTTCTCCAGTCCTTGATTTTCTGCTATATTCCAAATTATCGTGATCTTCTCAGTTTGATGTCGCTTATTAGCCGCCACTTGTCTCCAACTATTCTGAGGATATGTTGGTTGGTTTTCCTCTCTAACCAGCTAACTCTCAACATTCGTCTATAGCACCACAGTTCGAAACTATAGATCTTCGTCATATCAGATTGTTTCATAATCCAACATTTGCTTCCATAGTGGCGATTGGGAAGACTAGTGATCTTAGAAGTCGGAGTTTCATCTCTTTCCCTATTTATCGATCTATCCAGATAGTCGCGAGTGTTGCAACAGTCTAGATAGTAAAATATCACAGAATATACACAAAAACCGAAGTATGACATGCGTCTGATCTCCATGCTGTCGTTGTACTAATTTGCGATGTAGCTTCCGAGATAGCAGAATTGACTGACTTCTTCGATGGTGACGTCGTCGATTTTCATATCCTGGTAAACTTGTTCCTCTCTCTACTTATAATCATCATTATTTTCGTCTTGCCTGGATAAAGTAACAGCCCTACTTCTGCACTGCATTCTTCACCTTGTCCAGTAGATCTTGCAGTTTCTGAAGATTGCCATTATAGCAAGACAACATCATCAGCGTAGACAAGAATTGTTAATCGTTAGCCATAGGAATCTTCCAAAGTCTTTCTGATAATGCTTTCTTTATAGAAGTTGAAGACGCACGGTGAACGAATGCAGCCTTGTCTCGCGCCTTGTTCTATGTTGAACCGTTCACTAAGTCCGGTGATCAATTTTACTGAAGCCTTTTGATAACTGTACAACTTAACCATCAAGGTGATTGTGTGATCTGTAAATCCCATCTCGTGCAGAACATTCCACAGGTGGTCGGTCATGCATCACAGTATCAAAACTTTGCGATAATCAATGAAGCATATAAATAGCGGCTTATTAAATTCTCGCACTTTTCTCGGTGACCATTTTGAGGCTGAAGTTTGCATCCCGCGTGCCTTTTCCCGATTTAATCTCTGCTTGTTTGTTCTACTGCCACGTTGTCCAATCTTTTAGCTATGATATTTAATTGTACTTTGCTTGTATGATTAATTAGTGCAATTACTGTTCTATTGTTGTCACGTTCCGTGTGTCGCCTTTCTTCGGATGAGCGACGAAGCTTGATTTTCCCAATCTTCCGCCCACTTTTTAGTTCACCAGGTTCTTTCACAGATGGAATGTCGCACATTTGTCGCATCGCTGCCCGCAGTATTCATAACTGGATCGGCACTTGGTCAACTCCGAGATTGTTTCAGCCTTGATTCTTTCCAGAGCATGTTCAACTTTGTTGAGCAATGGTGGAGGTTCTATGCTGCCATCTTCCATGTACAATAGAAGTTGATAGAGATGGTTTCGGTGTGTGGTTTGCGCTGGTACAGTTCTTTACACTACGCTTTCCACCTGGCGGTAAGCCGTTCGCCTTCCGTCAGAAGGTTGCTGTCTTTATCCTTGATACCATCTAGTCTCGGGTTCAACTTTTTGGTGATGTTACGCACTGCCTCATAGAGATCACGTGATGAGTTGCTGTTGCGTGCACTTTCATCCTCTTGCACAACGTTGATGTTTCGAATTTTGTCATTTTGCATCGCTCTCTCTACTTCTCTCTCTCTAAATTCTGGCGGGAGTCAATACCGTGCCGGCCCGGGTGCGCGGCCGATCATCAGCAGGAATTCAACAATTTGCGTGGGGCTCGTGGCGATGATGTTAACGTTGTAGGGTCGGTATCCAAGGGTCTTATGGCGGATTTGATCGTTTAAAGGGCATTGGAATAGTAGATGTTCCAACGATTCAACTGTGTTACAGTACTGACTGTCGGCTTTCCCGATGCTATAGAGGAATTGTCGAGTGCTGGTCAGTCTGACAACTCTGGCTTGGTGGATGGTGACTGACTCGTTCCTATTCATTCCTTCTTCTGTATCTCTCCCCAAGGCTTTGTTGTCGCATCTGGATCTCCTCCATTCACTACCCTTGTTGTTAGCTCTCCATGAATTGATGATGTGTCTCTTGATAAGGTTGGTATAGATACATCGAGTCCGATTTCTGTGCTGTTCTGGTCTAGGTGCGTGGCTTTCTCATCTTCTTTGTCGGCTTCTTCGTTCATGGGGATGCCGACATGAGATGGGATCCATTGGAAGTGGAAGTGGGTTTCTGGGTTTTGGATAATAAAGTCCCAGACTTGGTTGATCAAGTGACTCTCCTTCTACTTCTACTTCTCGGTTCGCGGCTCGATTCTCCATAGATCATGCTTTTTGCTTTCAGTCTGCGTCGTTTATAAACCTTTACAAGGGTTTCGCCGCTGATCCAGTGGTTTTCTTTCATAGCTCATCTTGTGTTAACTCTTCACCAGTGGCCCGCTGCAGCTACGCATGTATGTGTTGTCAGGAATAAAGCACAACGCGCTCAATTGCTCAATCGCTCAATGTGCGTCAAGTCACCCTGGCTCGCCCTCTTCCTCTCTCTCTGTCAACAAACTAGCCACTCAGACGACGTGTTCTTTTGTTACGCGACCGACGGACCGACCATGGAATCACGTAGTTTGCTAAATATAATAGACCAGGGGCCCGCTGCCCATACGCGTGCTAGTGTTGTTATGAATCAATTACATTTGGAAATATTTATAAATTGGAAATAGAAATCAAACTGATATTTATATAATCAAGAAGAAGTAAGTATAAAATAGCTAGCGCGGAAGACGAATCACACCCGCCTATAGCGCAGCGCCGTAGTCTTGCTTGTGTTGCAAGTGTTGTTATGAATGAAGCACAACATCATTCAGTTGCTAGCAACTGGAACTTGTTTTTTTACTTCGATCTTGTATTCTTCTGTGATAGCCTGACAATAGAAACGCAGCTGTACAAATTTTTTAGACAGGCGTTTCAATTTGATCTTAAACTCGACGTCGAGCATCTGGTGGTCAGTATTGCAGTCAGAACCAGGATAAGTTCTCGCTTTCTTCACACTGCTTCTCCACTTCTGAGAGACCATGATATAGTCGATTTGATTTCTTGTTTAGTGATGCGGTGAAATCCTCGTGTACAGCCTTCGAGGATGTTGATGTTCGAATAAAGTGTGTTTGTGATGGTGAGCTCGTTCATTTCGCAGAACTCGATCAAACGGTTGCCCGTGGTCGTTACGCTCACCAACAACAAATCATCCATGTGTTGGCAAGTGTTCTTTCTTTTTCCTAACGATTTCTTTCTCAGTTTACCGTCTCGTTGACCTGTCAAACAGACTTTCGAAAAAACATTCACAAATTTATACAAATCATGTGAATAGTTTTCCATGCAGTACCGAGTCAACTTCACTTTTTCAGTATGCATTTTTTTAAATCTTTACAGTACCAGGTGATGCATTATAAAAATAACATTTCCTCGTTCTAAACATCGTGGGTGCATTCTTTTGCAAGCCGATCTGTTATACAATAAAGGTAACGGACACATTTAGCCTGTGACACAGATTATCAAAAAGGGACTTTTTCTGAAAATGTAATTTACAAAGGGTTTTATAGATTCAGTGTAAATACTTTGAATATGTAAAAACCTGTTTATTTCATGACAAATATTGATTAAACAGACAAAGTAAATTGAGAAACCCCTTTATAGTTGAATCAAATATAACTATAGCAAAACATATAGCTGAGACATCACCTGAGCACCCTTGCAGGTTCCATGGCAGTAGTATACTATACCTACGCTATGGACCACTTATTTGAGGGCGGTTGTTTGAGGACAACCCCCACGCTCACGAACACGTTTCCGACCGATGAGTCACCCCCCACGCGCACGAACACGTTTCCGACCGACGAGTCACCCCACTCCCCCTACTGACGGAAACTTTTTCCTATCTAACGCTAGCTAAATTTTGGAAATAGAGGTGGCCGGACTGTAGTGCGTGTTAACAAACGCAATGAAGCGTGACGGGTGCACGCAGACCATTAACTGTCTCACCGAATGCATTCCTAGACAATGAACTATTGTCTGTCTAGCCAAAATTGACTCCAGTACATGTGTGTTCGAATGTGTGCATGGTTCGAGTAGTAGTAAGAGATATGACAGCTCTAGCACACACCCCTTTTTTATTTAATTTTAACAAATAAAGAGTGAATTTATAGGTTATCGAGCATGGAGAATCGAATGGCGCTATTTAGTTTTCAATCAGACTACTTATAAGGACATTGACACCTCTAGTCTACTAAATTTCCGAACTTATATAAGCCGCGCGGGC
>JAUYWV010137857.1:0-10745 GCA_032274565.1 Nematoplana nigrocapitula
GCATGCTCATTCAAGTCATCCCTGACCATTTCAAGTCATCCCGCCTGGTCTTTGTAAGCCAATCTCTGCTCATTCGAATCATCCATGACCCTTCCATGTCATCCATGCTCTTTATTCCATGTCATAAAATAGCATGATTATCTTTCAAATGATTCCATGTGCTGACCGGGCGAGTTGATGACTGGGACCGACATGTGATACTTGTTATTAATATTTGTATGATTTGTAAATTTTAGAATTTTTCGTTATGTCTTATATTTCGAGTCGATTGGTTTGGTCTGGGGAAGTATTTGTCCGATGTACAGTACATTTATATTCAGCAAATGATTCGGAAGCAACATACAGTACATCGTATTTCGTTTAGCAGAAAAAGTATTAATGAGACGCTGCCATGGCAGGTTAAATTATTTGTACAATTGAAAAATACACCCGATGGTCTGCTGCAGATAAAAAAACTGGATCTACTCGTATAAAGTTAAATAGAAATCACTGAAAGCATAATACACAATGACAAACTGGGGAAGTGTGAATGCAAATTTGAATTTCACAGGTGATATTTTAATGATGGGCAGGTATTCGTCCCGAGGGGATGAATAGGCGCGTGCAGGTTCACCTCGGGGGCGAGCGTGGGCATCAGATCTTTTTCCCAAAAGGCCGAATTGCCGAGTTGATTGTACAACCGTGATCGGTGCAACCGTCAATCTGGCAGTGGCAGTAAATTCGCCGAGGGGCAAGATGCGTTGGTTCTCGTAGGCCGTGACCAATATGTCAGGTTAATCAAAGGCGGGAATTCTATTGTGGTCCAGATGGGTTCAGCCACGATGGATGCGGCCATCCAGGTGTCGATCTCATCCATGGCAACCATTATGCAAGAAGAGACGGAATGGGTGGGAAGGGCCTGTATATATATTATATACATAATATACCGGGTGATCAATAAAAATGGTCGGAGACTAAACTACAATTATTTCTTAAATAAACAGCTGTTTTGTCTGAAACTTGGTACAAAGCAAGTAAACATCTATAGGTTTAATGTGGCATATCCAAATTTTAGAAAAATCAATAAAATTCTATAAAAGATCTAATTCAATTTTATTTACAATATTTGATAAGCATTTATACACTGACAAACGGTCTAATTCAAACACGAAAAGGTTTAATGAAGACCAGAAATTAAAGATTGTAGATTTTTTACAACTACAACAGTTCCGCCATTACAACAGCTCATCATTTTAATACCTGGAAATTGGCCGAAGACCCTGACGCTCCATTCTGCACAGAGAAAAATGTTCGACAGTTAATGACTAAATTCAAGCAAAGCAAGACTTTGCTTATCAAATATTGTATTTAAATTTTGAATTAAATGTTTTACAGTATTTATTGATTTAAAAAAAATTGAATATGCCACATTAAAACTACAGATGTTTACTTGCTAATTACAAAGTTTCAGACAAATCGGCTGTTTATTTACGAAATAATTGAAGTTTAGTTTCCGACCCTTTATATTGATCACCCGGTAGATAACAATTTTAGAGTGTGAATGAAAGAGAATGCTGGTGACAATTGAAATGAAATAAAATAAATGTGGAGATATAATTTTTATTTTATTTTACTTAGTTCCTACTTTTATTCGGCGACCTCTTCCTCCTTTGCGAGTGAACCTCTGCTTATGATGATTTTGATGTTTAGTCCCATTCGAATTGGACCCCTTTCGAATAAATTCCTCTTTTATTTTGATTCATCAAAGGCCTTTAAATCACTCTGTATCTGAACTACAATATTACTAACAAAGCAGTAGAGGGTTGCCCGATCTTGTTGATCCATAATGCAATCAAGATGGACTTCTTAGATATTTTGCATTCATTTTGATCACTAATGCAACCAAAGTAGGCTGCCTAACATTTTTTGTAACCAGTTTAGGCTTAAATGCATTCAAAATGAGCATACAGGAAAAGCGCATAAAAATTTGCTTTCTAAATAGTCGTATTTGCAATCAATGTGGTCTTAGTACGAAATTTTGCACTCAGAATGAGCCTTAATGTATTCGATGTAGTCCTCCTATAAATTTTGCAAATCGAAATAATCTATCCGGCCATCTTTATAAGCATAATTGCAATCATTATAGACAGATAGTTTGTTATAGCCTTTTAAGAAATATCGCTTTCAGTATACATTTGTAAAGAACTGAACGCGTATAGTTACTGTAGTTCCTTAGTGCTTAGAACCAATACTTTAGTCTTTGAATGACCACCACTATTTTGCTAAATTTGTTTCTAGTACGCTGGCTTGGGACACCTGTCACTTTTCACGTGGGCATATTAGGTTGAAATGCCGTAGAAAAATGCAATTAAAATTTATTTCTAACAAAAGGTCGATGAACGGATATCAGGAACATTGTTATTCTGATTTTTTTTAAATTTGACCCATTATTGGTGACATTCTATGACTGACGCCTATTCCTTACGCATTCCTTTAGATTGTCAAATTGTAGTTGAGTTGTGGATTGATCATGTGATAGCAGCAGAGGATCGATTATGTTGGTGATTTTTGCGGAAAGAATGCCCATTTGTCAACTATTAAGGCACATAATTGTATTGGCATTCTATTTATTTATATTAGATCGTGCGAATAAAGTTCGCTGCGCTGTAAGTTCTGCTAATGTTAGATTTATAGAGTAGGCTATTTCATTCAGTTTGAGTGGCGTCCACTTATAAATCAATATATATATACTGTATATTTTTTATGAACGACTGGTAATAATATTGTTTCCATTTAACAGTGAGGTTCTCGAAATTGAATGATTACTCTCTTATAGAGGTTTTATATTTGAAACCAGAGATATGGAGTCATACTATATATTATAATAAGAATAATTCCATGTCTTTGATTGAAACCGACTGGGATTATGTCCGTTAACTAGGCTTCCAGCAAAATTTCTGTTAATGGACTGCAAATTGTTCCCACTATCATTTGTGACTGTTCTCGGTGTTGGATAGTTGGATGCTTTATCGCTGGGAGATTGGATTGTATAGCGCTCTCTGTAAAAAGAAAGTATTAAAAAAGTCGCACATCTTGTGTTCTCTATTTAGGCTGTATTATTCCAGAGTCCAATCCAGTAGTCCCTAAAGTGTTTAAAACCAAGTTTGCATATTAATTTCCTATCTATAATTTCAATTTCCCTTGGGGATTTAAAACCTCCCGAGTTTATGTTCTTAACTGAGAAGAATGGCTGCTCATTTGCAAATTGCACAGGGGTTTATTTATTTTCAAAGAGTAAATGCAAACAAATTCATTACTACATGTATTTCACAACTGTAGATTTATAATAATAATAATAATTTTCTAATTTTCTAATTTTATTCTTTCATATTTTTTATTTTTATAATTTTAATTATATTTGTATTTGGATGCTTATAGAAAAAATATTTTTTTATAACTCTCATCTAAAGGAGGATATTAACCTTTCTTCTGAAACTTGCTAAAGCATTAAATCTATTAATTATTTCAAAGATTTTGTAAAGGTTGGTTTTGATAAAGTTTTCAAACACTTTCTGGAAATTGAACAGATTCTCGAGGAAGATGAAGAGAGCTGTGTTGTCGTTGAGCTATTTGAAATGAAATAATGCGGCATAAGACTGCTTAACGTCAGAAGAAAATGACTATAGAGTGCGTCATTTAAATATTGACGGATTAATTATTATTTGCATGAGACAGGTTAGATCCTTCTATAGATATCATAAAAGGCGAAAATTTAAGTTTTTTGACTGTCACATACGAGAAAGAATTATGTCGAGAAGAAACATCGGAGGGCGAATGTGGAGGGTGAATGTAATGTAAAGATAACAAAGACTGGTTGTCAGTCGCAAGGAAACCCCTATAGAGTGAAGAGAACAGTAGACAGGCAGTTACTCGAACAGGTAATGAAGTTCAAATACTTTGGGCAATTGATATCAGATGATGGTAAAAATGTCAGTGAAGTGAGGGTGAGAATAGAGATAGCGAGAAGCAATTTTATCAAGATGAGAGATGTGCTATCTTCAAGGACCCTTAGTTTGCGGCTTAGAAAGAGAATGCTGAACTGTTACTTTGTTTCCACATTATACCTACTATATACTCATCAGAGGTGATGGATAGGATCAACGCTTTCGAAATGTGGATGCACAGATAGGAAAACTAATGAAGCAAGTGATGAAAAATAAGATCTGAGTATTGTGGACATGACATCAGAGGAAACGGGAAGTAGAGACAGTTGTTAGAAGAAAAACTCAATGGCAAGAAACGATGAGGACGTAACGGAGTGGATGAGCGTCATATTCAAAGAAGCTGTACGGGCGGCGCAGGACCGAAGGGTTTGGCGATCCATGCCAGTCAACCTTCTGAGAAGAAGATATTGACACACAAAAAGGAAGAAGAAGAAGGGGGGAAGTGGGGGGGGGGGCGAAGAAGAGCCTGAATGGATGTCTTTAAGGATTGATGTGGAGAATATACTGTGTGTGTGTGTGAATTAGTGATAAGATGTGAAGACATACTGTACATATATAGAAAAGGGAACATTCCCGCGCTAATGCAGATGCGCACCCCTCCGTGGATTCACTTCATTTTTGTACTGTAAAAGACGATGTGGTTTTAAATTTGCTGTCAATTGGTCAACTACTTGCTTAAATAGTCGTGATTTTCGGTTTTACATATTTTATCGTCATATTTTGTTTCATTTATAGAAATTACATAATTGACACCGTGAAATTAAGCTTTATCTTCCTTTTTTATCATATCTGCATTGTTGTTATATTATGTTTTTGAGGTGAAATTTAATTTCCTAATTTACTTCATAGAATAATAATTTAAATTTATCGCAATTGACTTGCCAATGCGATTAGACAGTCTGTCAGTCAATAGTGGTAAATTTGAATTGAGGTGAGGATCTGACATTCGTATAGAAAGGTGCACCCACTGCGACTAAACAATCATTGGTGAATGATGAAATATTTTTTCTACATCCCGTTTGTTCGTTGTTTTACGCAGGAGAATATAGTCTGGTGATAATATTGACTGAAGTTATAATTCTATTCTTTCAAACAATTTCAGTGTGCACTGCCTTCCCGCTCCAGTCTATACTGTAGAACCTAATCAACTGTCAACCGACATTACCGTTTCATGACTTCTTATTTTAATATATGCACCTGATTTTCACCCATCTGTCTTCTCCATATGTATTCAAATTTTCATTCAGTTATCTGCATTATAATAATTAAAGTTTCGTGACGTCGCCCCCCCCCCTTCGAAACTTCTCCCAATTATTTACGTCCGGTGCACCCTTTGACAGGTGCATAGAAATTAGGAAGTCCTCTGAAAATAGGATGATTTTAATTTCCGGGCGGTTCGCAGTATTGGTTACACCAATCGATATAGTAGATCTCAAAATAGCCCTATACAGATCACTTTTATAAGTGTGGTCAGGATTTCAGCATTTATTGATTGATTTCCTTTTCCTTAGATGATATTATTGTTTTTATGGTTATATTGTTTAATCATATACGATCATTTCCTTTAATATTTCACTCGTAATTTTTTAAATTTTAATTCTTTTATTTTTGTGCCCGTAAACGTGATTCAAAGAAATCATTCGGTGAAGACGGGCGACTCAGACGAAAATTGACTTACGTTGCTAAATCAACCAAACTTTATTCAGAATATCTGGTGTGTACAAGGGTGCACTGCATGGATGACTATTTTAGGAGCAGAGTAGTTAATAAATTGAATATCGAGTGAATCGTCTCCGTTGGGGTTGTTTGTATAAGCCACCATGGAGCGGCATTGTCATGGCCTGATTGCTCCATCACTTAGGTGGTTGCTACAGGGCAAACAACAGCTATTGTATGTGCCTTGCATGTTTAACGGAGTGCTCCAATTCTGTGCCCATTCGCTTATACTATATATTTGTAACACAATATGAGAGACCTCCTAGGTGTGAATTCGGTTGTGATGGTGGTGCTCCAGATCCTATATTTCCTTTGTCTTCGAAACGACGAACAGACTCTGAGGAATTAGCTCAGTGACTATATTCTATTGTTCAGGAGTAGGACTTGGGAAGCATTTGGAACATATCAACCGTTGCTAGGATAAATAAATATTTTTAATTCAAATTTCTCACTGAATTTTGTTTAAATGCATCAAATAATTATTTACTCTAGCAACTATTGCTATTTGTTAAAGGCTTAAGCCTAAGCCCAGTCTATATACAGTATGTACTACTTTGATCATTAGAGGTCTCTTTGCGCCAGTTTTGTTTAACGTTAATGACTAAGCCACTATGATCTATGCTACAAATTCGTTTGAACGCGTCTAGTCCAGTATAGATCATATCTGTGGATTGGGATTTAGACGTATATTGTTTTAGAAAAAACATATAAAAGAAGGAATTTTTACCCTAATCTGCTTACACATTTTTAACAGATTTCTTCTGAGACATCAAGACAGCGTTTTCAAACAGTTAAATTCATCCGGGAGTAAAAGCTCCCCTATGTTTGCTGAAGGAGAGCAACAATGGAAATTGGAGATTTGGAAAGAAATCGATAGTAATAGGAGGATATTTTGTAGAGATAATAAGTTTTCTAATTAGGAAGACAATTAAGCTCTTTCAATAGCTTCTGTAAACAATAGGTGGAATGTCGGCTAAGCAGTTATATGAATCGATTATTGTTTTGCCTTTGCAAAATTCATGCAATGTAAATAAATTGCAAGTCGAAAGCTCTATATAAACGTTTATCGCTTTTCATGTCGGTACGATGCAAAACGATCCTAGGTCATATTTGAGACTGTTCGAAGTGTCGCTTCGTGTTATACGCTGAACTCTGCTTCGTGTTTTGTCAGGCAGCAACTATATAGATTTCTTTTTTAAAATACTCGATTGCTTTATTTAGTTTTGACTATAACCATTCCAACTACATATCTCGTCTTTTACGCATCGGATTTTGTTGTGCTAATTAACACTGGCCTCATTTTGCCTATTTTTCAGACCGCCTCGTGTAAACGTGTGATAATTTCCCTTCTGTCTCACTGTGGAAACATGATCTCTGTTTCCTTCGAGAGCGGCTCGAGAGGCGAAGCGTGAAGCTCGGTTTCAGTTACAAAAGTCATTCGCCAGACTTTGTTCCCCTCTCTGATTTTTTTTGCTGTGAAAGAGTAAAGGCTTCTTATCTAAGCAGTGCGAGTTAATTTACGAAACATATTATTTAGAGGTCGATTATTTCGGTTTTCTGTTACTTCATCAAATATGAATTTCTCAAAAAATCTATCGAGATATGTGCAGTACATATTCTGTGATAAAACAAAAAATGTCACTTCAATTACATGTTATGATTGTTGCCGTTGCGTCTCGTCCTAACTGTTCTTTTGTGAAAATATTTAATTTCTTAAAGAAATTTGTATGTCCTTGTGTAAAAGGTGAATTAAATATAAAAGTATTATGACAAGGAGTTTTGACACATTATTCTGACGCTATTAACATGTTAACGTTATTGCCAGAAACTAACGAATAGTGACAATAAGCGAACAACACTGGATATTTGTTAATTTGTCCTAATTATTCCGGATTATTCGTTCAAGTTGTTGCAAACGGAGCTCTCCTTTCTCCGGATCTCCTGAACCGTTATCACTAACGTTGGCAGCGAGCTGGAGAGCAGCCGTCTCTCTATATAATGGTCAACGTCATTTCTATGGTCACCGTGCCTTTAGTCGCATTCAGCATTGGGGTGTATGGCAATTCTCTTTTTAAATAACACTCACACTACAAAAGAACCAGGATCACATATCCAACCTATAAAATGAACGTTTGCATTAAGGCTGGTTGCCAGTGGTGCAAACAGACAATTATTAATGTGTGGTGTGCAGTCCGAGAAAGGTGCATTTACCCCATATAGGAGCGAACGGTGTGTGTGTGTGGGGGGGGGGCATGGAGCATGTGCCTTCTTCCTAATTATGCCAATTCTCCTTTTTTGCCCTCTTCGCACCTTCTCCCTTTCTCCCTTTTAACCCTTGTTGCATTCTTCCTATTTATGCCACTTCTCCATTTCTCTATCTTTGCTCACTATACGCCTTCTTTCTAATTATGCCCTTCTCCCTTTCAAACGTTAAAAACATGTTATACTTGTATCTGAAAACTAAAGTAAGAGTTTCCTAGCGTTAGCTGTATTAGATCTTTTCCATTCTTGATGCTCTAATGCATGTGTTTAAAATTTTGCCTATAATAATGACATAGTTACATTTCGTAATCCTTATATAGTTTATTGTTTTCTACATTTATATTACAAAAGTGAATTATCTATAAACAGACATTTCTTTGTTTCAGGGGTTTGAACAAGCAAGGTTACCAATGTCAATGTAAGTTGAACCATTGGATTCAAGAAATATGTATGCAAACGGCTGAACTTTATAAAATCTTTTTCATCAAAAATGAAATCAGCGTTGTTTATTCCGTAAGAATTTGCCATGTATTTTTCTTTTTATAAATCAGTAATAAACTTATTGCATATATATATTGAAAGCACTATCACTTTGTCCGCTTCTTGTCAAACGCAATACACCAGCAAATGGGAAAGTCGAGCAGCGAACAATGCACAGGTTCGTGAAATTATAAAAAGAGGAAGAGTATAAATATATATATTTGTTCTGACTATGGAACAATAAGGCGATTTGCTCGAATGTGCGGATGACATTACAGATAGACAAACAAGCTTTGTTTTCCAATGTAGCTTGTAAACTAGATAAACATCCACGCAAAACAAGAATTACTTGAAATGGTAAAGTTGTGCAAATACCTTGGTACTAATTGGATCACGGATTATGGTAAATGCGTCAGTGAAGTCCAAAGAATAATAGCAAAAGTGAAAGGAAATTTCTGGAAATGTAAAGAGTTTTTTAAAGCAAGTCTAAACACATGAAACAATCCTCATTATCAGTTGGACTAAAAAGGTTTGAACGAAAAAGTATTGCAAATGATAGAAACTGCAGAAATACTTTGCAGGTCATCCTAGTTTAATCTTCTAGAGCGCTCGATCGAAGAAAAGAACGGCATAGGAAAGCAGAGAAGAACATGCGAGGTGACGATGTAGAAATAAACTGGAGTAGGACTGACACTATATTGTAGAAGCTGATAAGAGAGAGACATGGCGCGGCATTGTTGCAAACCCTTGTAACGGTGGCACCAAAGGAAGAAGAAAGAAACTGACAGAAATACTATATGTCTTATTTTCACTTTCCCTATTGAATGATAATATACTGGAACGAATCCGTAAAATAAAATTTAAATATTCTTGCAAAATGATACTGACGATCGTTCTGTAGTGTTTTCCAGGGCAAACAACCCAATATTAATCGTAGCATCAGAAAATACACTACAAATGTCATTCATGTTATACAGTATATTCAAACTATGCGCAATAATTACAAAGAATTTTATTTAGGCAACACCATCGGATCACTACATCTTAGATTTAGAAAATTTATACCTATTTCCGAATCTACATTTACCCCTAAAGACTTCGGTATTATCATTCAACATGAAGGCCATGACCGCACACTATGCTAAGATTTAAGGAAACATTTGTGCATTGCTTTTTTATTTTGATTATACAGTATATTCATTAAAAGTCATAATATATTCATATTCATTCTTGTGCAAAGCATTTAAGGAAACGGTGATTAATAATATAATGAAATGTATTTTCTGAAGTTCAGTTGTTTAAATATTTGTTGATTATAGTTTTTCAGAATAGTGTGTTTATGTTTATTTCGTTATTTGTTTTCCGGGTGTGATGGTTGAAATAACCGTGTGGCACAATATACAATATAGGTGGTTTTCCAACATAAAAATTCAAAATAATGAAAATATAAAACTCGCACGGATAAACATTGTTTTAGGGTATTTGTAGAATTTTGAATATATTTCGCTGCAAAGATTATAATTATTTTGAATTTTTAGAAAAATTCTTGTGCACTAATGAACTATACGTTGTTTAGAGGCCGAAAATTGTTCCTGTAATTATACTTATACAGATCGACTCCGATATAGCACGGAAGCCAAGCCTTATAGCTTAATCGGGCGAACTGCGAGTCTAATTTTCCGGAACATTTTAAATTAATTCTACCTGGTTCTATGGAAACGCTGGCATAGTTCCCACTTTAGTTGTGTGTTTGAGGATTCTCTCTAATTGTCTCCTTTATATGTCTATTCGGATTTGCGTGATGGATATTTTTCTGTACCTGACCGGTAGATAATTTCAGTGGCGAGCCGCCATTTGAGGTTTTGTAGTCCCTAATTAGTAGAAGATGTTTATATACTTCCAATTAAAATAAGCAATTTTCCTTCATCTAATGAGTTGGGCTAATCGATAAAGGTAATGCAAGTAAATTCTTTTTTCATGTTACAACTTCTTTCATTCAGTAATTGACTCTACCTTTTCTCAAAAGTTGACGGAGCATAAAATGAGGTAAAAAACGTTTATTAAATCCAAAAATAATACTAGTGTATATCTTCCAATAGTTTATTTTCAAGGAGGTACAGATGAAATTTAAAATTTTAACAACTTTCATTTATTCAGGGGTGTGAATCTTCCGCTTTTTTAGCGGAAATCCGCTTCTTTCATTACAAATTTGATCATTTTTAGATTTTTCCAAATCTGCAATAAAAATATGGGGGGGGGGGTGGGGGTAGAATCCGAAATTTGTATGTCAAAACTGTAAATACT
>JAUYWV010137868.1:0-10745 GCA_032274565.1 Nematoplana nigrocapitula
ATTATCCCGTTTTATCTAGTATAACTTCATTATCCAAATAGGCGCCTTGAGTGAAATAACCTCGTTTTATCTAGTGTTACTTTTTTTATCAAAATAGGCGCCCAAATCTCTGAGGGGGGTCCGGACCCCTGGTTCCGCCACTGTATTAAGTTGGGGGGCAAATGCCCCCCTATAGATTTGAAATTGACGACTATTTTAGCGTCCTTTTTATTATGTACCTAACAAGGAATTGATTATTCTTATAATTTGAACTTTTAAAACTTGGCCTTGACTTGACCCAGTTTCTCTCTATATATGCAATCACTGAACTTTTATCATCCTCGTAATTTGTATAAACTATTTAGCTGAAATTAGTTCAAAATATTAATAGTAATAAATTGTAGCAATTCTGGAGTCAGAATCCCCTTATCACTCATTTATTTCAACAAAGTGGGGGTAAGCTGACTAAACTCCCTAAATGTGTAATTCCGCGCGCCCCACTCAAAGTTTTCTTAAGAGAGGCTATGCCTGATATACACCCCATCATCCAGCCTGAGAACTGGACCTAATACCGCATTTTAATTTTGACTAAATATTCATAGTTTATTTTTTGAAAAAATACAGAAAAATATACTTTAATATCCAACAATAAGTGATATCAGCGTAACCTTTATAGCAACAAATTAATGCGTGGATTCTTTTGCAAAACTAACATTCTCCAAATGCTTTTGCAAAAAATATAGCAGAAATTTTCTGTGAGTTGTCGCAGAGATTAAAACATTTTTGGAGCGCCATTATCAACCGTTTTCTTTGATACTCCTCGGTATCAAATCAAGAAGGGGGAAGGCAAGGAGGCTTATTGATCTGAAAATCGTCTGCAGAAGGAATCATCAAATCATTTCGCCTGCAACGCGTTCATTCCATCTGACCAACTCCATATTACTAATGTACATCAAAGACAAAACTCATGAGGGTGATTATTATATCTCAAAGGAAACGGGATAATTCAGTTGCCCCTAGCAACGATGGACGCATATTGGTAAAAAAACAGGCTAACTATTGATTCCTATTACTTACCTCAAATAGTTTAAAGTTCTGTGAATTTGTTAAACTGAGATAAAATAATGACTGACGTATCATATAGCGGCAGGTTAGGGGACACCGCAGTAATTAACAATATCTTTTGAGAGAAAGATGTTATCTTAAACACAATCTGGAAATATTCTCGCAAGGTTTTAAGATAGGTTGGCCTATAAACTGCGTCTGAAAAATGTTTCCTGAGTATTCAATCTATAGAAAACTTAATCACAAAAATTGGATATTTTTATTCAAATTCCCATTAAACACAAAGACAAAGACAATACAAGATCACGATAAAAAAAACCAAATTGGAGGACAAATTTTCTTAATTTTGTTTAAATGTTTCCCGTCTACCAAATTACTTTTATTTTCTAGACACCGGATTTTATATCAATGAATAATATATATCCTATTATTGATGTTTCATATCTCTGTACCGTTAATTATAACTGCAACTTTTTGCTACTCCTTTTATTTCCATACAATGCACATAAATGAAATTGCATAAATGTATAGCTAAAGTGAAACTGGTCAAGGCACTAATAATGTGCCCCATAGTTTTGTACGGCGCCGAGACATGGAAAATGAAGAAGAGTGAAAGACAGAAAGTGAATGCCTTTGAACTTTGGTGCTGGAGGAGAGTGTTCAGAGTATCTTGTACAGATAAGAAAACAAACAAATGGGCACTTGAACTAATCAGACCTGAGTAGAATCCAAAGTCGTCAAATCAGCCTTTAGTTACTTCGGATTTGTAGTGAGAGCAGAAGGAATGGGGAAGGGTCTGATGCTGGCAGAAGTGAGCAGAAGAAGAAGGAAAGGCTGGACAATATCAAGGCACTTGAAAGGCTATATCATCCGGAGAAAGAATTTAATGGAGTAAAACTACCACGGATGTCGCCAGTGGTCGACCACGACTTGACGGCACAAGATGACAAGGTGATAGCATATATGTAAGGTCCATACATGAAAAAGTCACTTATTGTCTCTTCTTTACTCCTCACGGTTCTTTTCCAACTCGGTCTAGCCCCCCGGTCCGCCCGTTGCCCTGAAGTCATTCCTCACATAGTCCCTCCACCTCAGCTTAGGTAGTCCGTCCCCTTTTGCGTCTCCCATTCTCCTCCCTCTCAAATGCCACCTTCGCGCTCTCCCTGCTTCCATTTGTACGATATGTCCAGCCCACCTCCGTCTACTATGCTATGGTGGCCGAGAGGTGTCAAAATTAAATACGCTGTGTTTTATTGAAATACGCGTCTTGTTGAAATACGCGGCGTCTAGTTGAAATACGTGACGTTTTGTGGAAAGACGCGGCGTATTTCAATAAAATACAGCGTATTTAATTTTGACACCTCTCGGCCACCATACTACGCACTATCCTATTTGTTACCGTTTGACTAACCCCACCTCCTCTCTCAACACTTCCAGCCTTCTCATCTCCATAGATTTCACTACTGCTATCCTCCTCACCCATGCAGTTGTTCTCACACTTCTGCCATAAGTCATTGCTGGTATTACACATGCACTCAATACTTCAGCCCTTATAACTTTCGCCATGCATGCATGCCCATGCCTGCACTCTCTTGGTCATTTCCCTCTCTGAAATACGGTCCTCCGACACCATACCACCCAAGTAGGCGAAACCTATAGGCGAAACTTGAAACCTGACACTATAGCATTGCAAATCATAGCAGATTCATACCTGAATGATTAGTTTCTTTACATACTCTAATTTTCTCAAAGTTTTAGCTACCTAAGCGTCTACTTTTGAAGTTTGAAGCAGTGATATATGACTGAAATTCGGTCACAAACACTCTCTCTCTCTATATATCTTTATTCATAGTATATACAGTATGTGTATCATTGTGTGTGGCATAAATGCTCCCTTCCACGAAGGTTTAGTTTTTCTTTTGTAGTTTTCAAACTGATTTCTTTCAGTCTATTTTGGTCTGACTTCGTTCGCGGATTTGATCCCACTATATAGCTTTCATAATAAATATAAAAATAATCTCCCATTCACCATTCTCCACAGACGAATAAGTGGTTTTATTATTTATCTAACAAATGATGCTTTTAGCGACTATATTTCGAATAGTTGACGGTTTCGATATACAGTATATGGGGGAGTATGTAATTCTATTCAGTGCAGCGGGTGAAAGCTTTATAAATGTAAAATGAAAACTGTTAAATATATTCTTCGGGTACAATCTGGAAAAATTTTAAAATCCATTTTCTTTCTGTAAACATTTTGGTATAAAGGCATAAGGGAGCAATTTTTAATCACTTAAGCATATTCGTTTTATACGCCAGTGAGCAAATCCTTCATGATGTGCAATATTTGCGATTTCACAGTTTAACTTGATAATAAACATGCATATGTTAAAAACATGGAGATTAATATTGTATTTTTTAAAAGCGAATTATAATAAGTGAGGAATACTTTCCATTAATGCTTTTTTTGGAGGAAGGAAAATTCATCGGTAATTTCATGTAAAATCGTGATCATTTTTACATAATCATAATGGTTCTTGCTAAAAATATTAATCAAGTGGTCTTCTTAATTTCCAAAGTTCTATCTACAGTATATATTTTAAGAAAATGGCAAGTAGATTAGGAAGCAAAGAAGTAGTGAATATGTTTTTGCTATATTGTTTTAAGATCTTAAATGCAAAACAGGGACGTCATTGATTTTATTCAATGTGGTTAGTAGCTATGTCAGCCGCGTTCAAATTAGCTTGAGACAAGGAAAACGACTGCGTGTTTTGAAACATTTCTAAACTTTTTGGTGTATATTAAACATTTCACGTCTGATAGCACCTTTTGCTTGCTTGATAATGTTTATTCGTAATATCAACGATTTGCATACGTAAAATGTGCGACTAGGTATTAAATTTGTGGTGATCTGTCGCGAAGTCCTTCTGTACGCTTATAACTCGAGAACGAAACATAGCAGAGAGTTGCAAATGGTCTCAAATGAACCGGCGTTTCACCGGGAGTAACATAGGCCAATTAAAAGGGCTTAATTAATAAAAAATGTATTTTAAACCAGGTAAAAACATGCGATATTTAAAAAAACATATTACGGTTTTATTTTACTATTAATAAATTTGAGAGTAGTATACCTCGGAATTTATAACTAAAATTGGTTACATTTCAAGAGGTTACTTCTACTGTGGTTTTAAGCACGTTAGCTCCCCTTGGGATGACCCAGATTTTATCCAAAGAAAGTATTTTCCTACTGGATCATCATAATAAAAAATAGACAAAGAGGATCATTTAATTTTCCGCGGTACAAGAGTAGAAAGGGCAGACAGCTGCATTTGAAGAGATAGAAAGACGGTTAACATTCGGACGTTGAACTCTTGGTAAATTTGAAAAAATCTGGAAAGCAAAGAACGTGTCACTGAAGACAAAAGTCAAATTGATTAAAGCACTAGTGTTCCCAGTAGCAATTTACGGGTGAAAAACATGGACACTGAATGAAGGTAACCGCGAGAAGATCAGCGCATTCGAAATGTGGTGCTGGAGAAGGATACTCCAGATTCCATGGACTGCTAGAAGAACTAACGACTACGTCAAGGAGAAAGTGGGGTAGGCCAACATCTCTGGTAACACTGGTAGATCAAGGAAAGCCACGGAATTTGGACACATCACGAGGAATGGCCTGGAGAAGGATGTCATGACCGGCATGGTCGAAGGAAGAAGACGCAAAGAAAGACCCAAGAAGAAATGGATGGACGAGTAAAGAAGATGACGGAGATGAATGAATCTGGAGCAATTGATGACAGCCGAGAGGGTCATCAGGTGCGGTTACGACCCGATGGAGACCAAATTGAACTTGAACGTTTTGCATCAGGAAATGTTTACCACAAAGTTTTCAGATTTATTTTATGGGTTTAAACTTAATTTCTTATTTGTTTCATTAGATGTGTATAATCTGTTGCTTAAAGCAAATTATTTCGAAATAAAAAACTGATCTTAAACTAACGATATGTGTAAGGTATATTCTTCAATTTGTTGCTTGCTAGGAATTAGAATATTGATATCAATCTATGGATGTCTTTCAAAATAGTTTCTGTGTTATTGATATCGGAAAGTCATGTTTTAACCCAAAATGGCATATTCTATCTTCTGATCTGTAATCAAATTTAATGTAAGCATAGGAGGAGATAGGATGAAACAGCTAGTTATACTGAATTTGAAAACGCACGCGACCATATGTGAATATGTGACACACTCCTCCGTACAACATTATTCTATTTTGAAAGAAATTAGTGCGTGTGACGTTCAATTATTGATTTCGTTTTGCTTGACTCGAGTCTATGGGGCTTGTGAGAGGGTGGCGCTATACTTTCTGCGTGGATGGATATTGTCCACAGTTAATACTTCAATAAATGCATTGTTCGAGCTTCGACATCAAATGATCTCTATCTGTGGTAAGTTGGGTTGGATAAAACACACACGCACGCACGCATGCACACCCCACAAGCACACACGCACACACGCGCGCAAAACAAACAAACCAAGACTTTGGCCAAGAAGAAAGCAAGCAGCATCTATTGAATGCCCATCGTCGTACTATACTAGAAAGAGGAAGTAATAGACAGAACACATTAACGGTAATACGGCGCAATCTCCGCTGCCCAAATTGAATTAGTTTTGTTCGGAGATGGATCAGGGTTGAGCTACTTCCTTCGCTTCCCTTTGCTGTCATCCAACCGCCCCCCCCCCTCGTACATAGATGGGTCGAAATAGCGAAGTTGTCTTCGGCTTCGTTTTCTCATTCTTCTACCGACTTATACTTCTCTCTCTCGCGTTTTCTTTGGGCAAATCGCGCGTACATGAATTGCACTAACGAACATTGCCCCATACGAATGGATGGTGATGCTTCTTACTCTACTCAATTTGCACTGCATAAAGAATCACTAAATTGCTGTCCAGTAGAAACAGGTCACCTACAGGCGACCCGTAAACTTGTGTTCCTAACACCTGAAACAATATGAAGTCCCAGACAATTCGTACAGACGTGTGTTCAATTCTGCCCTACAAAATTAGAAGCATATTCAATATTGTGTATTGCATACTGACGTGCAACAAGACACAAAAATTATAAACGAAACTGCTTGTTAACAGACTAAACGAACTCAAGAGAAGACTCAACCGGAGACAGTCAGAACCATCCACAGCCGCCCAACTTGCAGAGTGTGTGAGTGATGAGTGGTGCAATACCCCTATTACATTTATCAATAGACTCATCCTCTCAATGTACCGCAGGTGCGCAGCTGTTTTAGCTGCAAATGGTGGCCATACGAGCTATTGACTCATCTTGATCACTGCTCAACCTTTAGTACAGTTAATGACGCCAATTTGGTATAGTGTAACATTCTTTGATTGTCTTGCTCATAATAAAGACTATGATTTATAAATGTTCTCATGTCCCTTAAAAAACGAAGAACTAAATTTGTTACTGTAACGATAGCAAATGAAGAGTTCAAACGAGACGCGTGACAGATTATTTCTTTATTCATTTCATCATTAGGGCTATATGCTCAGATCAGCCAATGGTTGCCTCCTAACCCTTGAGATTTGTATTTATATTTACTTTTCCCTAAATAAACTATTATTATTATTCACCTAGACAACCACACTATTTATACAAGAACGTTCCGTATATCAAAATGAAGCCTTAAAGATTCTCTCATGTACCTTTATTTTTCTTGAGAAAAACGTCTTCTTCTCTTCGGAGTTCTTCTGTCATGAAGAAAGCTACATTATATATAGCTTAATATTAACTATGTATTGCCTGATGCAACTAATGGTTTATCTAGACTACTACATACGTACTATCTACAAGGACTTTTCATATATGAAAATAAAGCTTAAAGCATTAGTTTGTGTCTCTTTTTCTTTCGATTAGTTGTCTCTGTTTAAATTTGTGAAAATGTATTTATTTGTAGTGCCTTTTTTACATTATAGTACTAGCAGAGGATACCCGCGTTGCTGGGCAATAGAATAGTCACGTCTCCCATTTTCAGGGTGCCCTGCAACTTTTGTTTTATGAATTTTATGTGGGAGGCTTCCTACTGCCCGAAACGGCCATACAAAGGTAACATTGATATATTATTACTGTAGCCTCAAGGATTCGCTTTTCCAAGAGTAGGTTGCCCTCTCGCCATTGGCTGGTTTTTTTAAAATTTGTCGATCAATAGACTGTAGCCGTTTGCCTGCTTGTAGTGCGTATAACTGTAGTAACCTGAGCGGTTATAACTTCGAGGAGGATCTACTCTCGGCCTTTACCCGGGTTTCAGTGGAAAATGTTACTGTGGTATTCACTATGTTTTTCTTTTTCTGGGTCATTTCAGCCGTTTAGGGGAGAAATGACAATCCCTCGTAGCTTGAGTGGCCGAAAGTGACGATTTGCGATCTATAGGGTGACCTCGGAGGTCGGATCTGACCTAGTCCAGCCTCCCATTTTCGAGGGTGCCCTGCGACCTTTGTTTTATGAAATTTTCCGTGGGAGGCTTCCTACTGCCCAAAACGGCTATTTCACACCGTTTTTAGCCTCATTGACCTCGACTTCAACCTCGGAGGTCGACCTCGACCCCTATGTTGCCCACATGACTGAGGGGTAACACATGCAAAGTTTTGGGTCGCTGGCATTAACGGTCCATCCGCCCACCCGGAACACACATACACACAAACACACAGACAACTTGACAAATATATATATAAGATTTTATGTATGTATACTGTAATAACAATAATAGATATATTAACATGCAATAATAACATGGTTTAGTAGTCTGTATGACCTCCAAGAGATGCAGTAACAGCTGCCAATTGAGCAGAAAAAGATTGTAGCAAGTATTTAAATAAATTACTGTCATTCTCTAAATTTCTGAGTACATTGAAGAACATTTTGATTAGTTACCATGTTATGCTGAGCATTGATTGAATGAAGAGTAGATTCGACTTTGTCCTTAATTATTGCACCCAAATTCTCACATGGATTCAAGTCTGGATAATTACTAGGCCCTTGACTGTTATCAAAGAAGTCAATGTTGTTATCCTTCAAAAGTTGTTGTGTTGCCAGTGCTTTGAAATATGGAGGAAGGTTATTTTTACGGGGTCTAGTACAGTTTCTTCATTCTCCAAAATAAAGGAATAACTGATTGAATCAGGATTGTGTCTGGAAAATATTCAACAGTTCATGTTTGACCATTTTCTTTGACCACCCACATCATCATTTTTGCTGAGAAGCATACAAAGATTCCAGTGCAAATTGGATGTGCTGTCGCCTGACGATAGCGCTCGTGTTAATCTATATTTTATCGATGGATGTTGCCCAAACTCTGTGATTTTGACGGTTTAACCAAATAGTTGCCGCAACCATAAAAACATCCCAAAATATTATTTCATGTAATAATACAGTATCTTATTGTAATTAATCAAACAAATGCATTATCTCACTCTCTCTCTCTCTCTATATATATAGGTATATATAGGTATATAATATCTAGGTAGAGTATAAAAATAACATTGGAATATATTTTGTCAACAAATGTGTAGTTTGAATAATTCCTGAAAAGTCGCAATTTTCCCATCAATTCAGTTGGGTCCAAATCAGCCACATGCAAGTATACCTCTTCTAGTTCTTTAAATTTGTTGTTGGACATTTTATCAGCCACTGCTGGAACACCAACATCATCATCCTTGTACCAGTATAGATGTTCCTTTTGAGGCAGTGTATGATAGTCACTGAACAGAATTATGCCATTGAATGTTTTTTATCTCAACTTTTGAAAGAACAAAATTATGGTCAAGTATTTGCAAGGCATACTTGTTTGTTTCCTCCACGAGCAAGTCCATAAGATTTGCGAATCAAAGAAGAGGCAAAATATTTCACACGGCGATTTTTCAATTAGAATGGAATGTGTTTCGTCAAGGACAACAGGCTTTTCGTAATGGAATATATCAACAATGTCTTCTCCAATACAAAGAGCGAGGAGAGAGAGAGGAACCCGAGAAAATAAGAGAGAGAGAGAGAGAGAGAGAGAGATGAGAGTAAAGGAGAGAAAAAATAGAACGGAAGAGAGCAAAGAGAGAGGAACCCAAGAAAAAGAGATATAAACAGAAAGGTGAGAGTAGAGAAGGGAGAAAGAGACAAAAATATAGAACGGGTGAGGGAAAATAGAAAGGAGAGAGAGAGGACCCGAGGGAATACGAAAGAGAGAGAGATGAGAGTACAGGAGGGAGAAAGAGAGAGAGAAAGATAGAACGGAAGAAGGAAAAGAGAGAGAGTAGAGAGAGGACCCGAGGGAAGAAATGAGAGAGATATATGGGATGACTGACAGAAGGGTGAAAGAGAGAGAAAATAGTATTGAAAACGAGTGTATGAAATAGAGGAGAAAGAAGCCGCAGAAGGACCCGGGAAATGCAGAACTTTCTCCTGCCGGAGCAGGACATCCATCCCAGCTACAGGAAGGCTGAAACCATCGGCGAAACCTGCACGCAAAAGTGCACTAATATACTGTAACAAAGGGAATTGAAATAACATTAGACGACGGAAGGTGTGATGTAGGGGATAATTAATTGAAGTAAAGACCAGATGTACTAAAAGACGCGTGAAGACCAACTCGCCTAGGGAGTGGTTCAGAAACACACAGCCTCTCGCGGCTGGGAATGGTACTGGCCATGAACTATCGGATTCCCTACTACTTCACTCCCTATAACATCATTTGTGCTATTTAGACACGTTTGTATTTTGCCTCTTCTCTCCCCCTCTTTCTTGTCAACTCCAACAACAACTTTCTAGGGTTGATGGCGGTGGGTGAACGCGCACTGCCATCCTGAGGTGGCACAGTCACATCGGGTGTAAATTAATTAGGGAGACTATAACTTGAAGTCAGTTATCAGATTTCAGATACGAATCAAAAGGGGAGAAGATCAACAGCGAGAGGTTTTCTTTTGCCTTGCTCTAGGCACTGTGATGTGGAGAAGCGCGCGTCTTGGTTGTTGAACTCTTCTGATTTTAATGTTTCAAAGAAACCAACACACGCACAGTCTGAAATCGAACACATAAATTAGGATTAACCTTCAGGCAGCATGAACAACACTAGTTGACACTTATCGAGCAGTGTTACCGCAAACTTTCCTCGGGCGACGACGAATAGGGGGAATGGAAGAGGGGTGTTTTCTATTTCACTGGGAAAGTATGCAGAAGCAAACACAGATCCGTGAAAAACAACTATACCGGATGATTGGCATGCCTAATCGAATCTGTTTTTCAATAGCGATTATACAGTACACTGCTCACGAATTATGTAGTGAATAAATATGGTTTGCTGTTGCTTCCTTACAATTCCCTACAGAGTTTATATGCATTACATTGTAATAAGCACAATTAGGTGGAGTTGCGTGTGTCCCTTTTGATATTTTAAATAAAAATAAAAACGCCATATAGGTTCCAGAAGTCGATTGTTTATTGCATGCAGAATATTTTCGCCTGCTCTCATCGGTGCAAAGCGCAGGAATGCTTGAACTGGTATGAAACTGCTAATTGAGTGATAATTTAAGCAAAGAGACAAATCAGTAAATCAAAGTGAGGAGATGAAGTTCACACAGAAGAAAAAGCGTCTACCTATGTCTGTATTACAGAACGTGATTAAAATGAAAATATATTCAAGTAAAAT
>JAUYWV010137879.1:0-10745 GCA_032274565.1 Nematoplana nigrocapitula
TTTGTTGCTCCTTGGCCTGTGGTCGTTGGAGTGAGAGCACCAAAGACTATGGTGGAGGCATAGACATGTTCCCTGACGTGCTTGGTTGCAAGCTGGTGTTCTTTCAGCTGTGCTTTCTCTCTGAATCGATGGGGTGCGAATGATGAATTTGTCCATCTCTGGTTGGGAATACCTGTTGCAAACAATGCAAAGGCTATGTAACAATCAGCAAAGTCGTGATAGGTCTGCGCAAGCAACTACCGGTACTTATATGCAGATGCAGAACTTTCTAGAAATCACGCACACACATGCAGACACAGAATGTTTGAGCAGCATGCAGGCAGCCAGACACAGAATTTATTCAATCGCGGAAGAGGGGCACACTGCTTTGAACGAGGGGGCACAGCCCCCTCGTGCCCCTGGCTAGCTACGGGCCTGCGCGTACCAGCATGGCGTAGGATCAGTTGTCGACACTTGCCAGCATGACGTAGCTCCTCTTTGTTGAAAACTCTGTCTACGACCCGCACGAGATCTTTAACATCCTGCATCAGAACCACATATCCATCCACTTGCTGATGGTCCAAACATTACACTTCAGTTACCGCATCTCTTCTGCTTCTCGTCCTCCGTCAGAACAGTGTCGTCTGCAAAATGGAGGTTGTTCACATGTCTTTGATATTGCGTTTTGTCATTTTCCTGTGTTCGGTGAGAATAAATCAGGAGAAAGAATGCAGCCCTGCCTCACACCCTGTTTTACTCCCATGGATATTCACTATCCATCCTGTCAGTGTAACCGCAGGCTGCTGATCCCAGTGCATTGTATTTAGCAGCTTGTTGTAATTCACGTTAGAGGGGACGCGTCAGCGTTCTGATCTCTCAGAAAAAGAAAGGGAAACAACAGAGGGAGCAGAGAGAAAGAGAAAGAAAGAAAAACAAAGATAGGGAGTCGTAGAGGAGAGAGAAAGAGAAACCGTAGGAAGTTTAGTGGTCATTCTTAGGTGATAAATTTGGCTGTAATTTCGGTCACAGGTCATTTTATGGATCATTGTCTCTCAGAGAGTCGTGTTGGCTCCATGCCCCCAAACATGCAGACTTTAGAAGATTTCGGTTAGTCGAAAGCTTTGGCCAGGACTAATTTGCGAAATTTATTGGCAGTTTAGTTTCGAGCCACGCGCAAGGGTCATCAGTGGTGACAGTTCGGCGCTGCACTGCATTGAAGGACAAATGACTCCTTCTCTAACCAAGTCTTTCGTTGGACTTGGAGATCCAGGAGAGCGCCGCTCACTGCTTTGACTCTTCAGACCAGTTCAGGATGGAAGGCGTAAGGCCAGGTCTTATCGTGGGCCACCACGTGATTTGCGTTAAAAGCGTTGAATAGTTGTTTCACCACAAGGTGACCGAGAATCACTGCAAAGATGGGAGGAGGCTGGGAATATGCCTTCCTCTCCTCCCGATTTGTCTCCTTGAAACTTATTCTTGTTTCCTCGTATCAACGTGAGGATTCGCGGGGAGCGATGTCAGTCATTTGATCTCATCGATAACAATGCAAGTCCTGCCTCTCTCTCTCTCTTCTGATTGCTAGCAGTTTGTTGGGTGTGACTCGAGTGTTGCTATCGGAGTGGTAAATTTGAAAAATTCATTGGAAAATATATCTGTGGCGTGCCATGCTAGTAGTACCTACTAGTTGTACATCTGTTGTTTCCCTTGGGGTGTGGCTTGTGAAAGTACGGCTGCTGGGGGTGTGTTGAGAGGCAACTGATGCCGTACAGATTGCACAGTAAGCAGGGGTGGAGTAGCACTCGCTCTGTACGATGTTTCCCGTTTTTCATTCCTCTCCTTGTGCTGCGTCTTCTGACATTCGCTCTCCCCTTTCAACCAGACAATCAATAGGATTCGCCCAACAGGCAAACGCCTATGATTGGTCGACAGACTGTGGCATGTGTTTGCTTGCGGTGGTGACGGCTTCACTCCCATCCTGTCGCAATCACTCTACTTCTGACACACACACACCCACACTGTCCATCTCTGCGTCTCCTTTCTGTTGAGTTTGTTGTTGTGGAGGGCTCCGCCAAGTTTGCAGTTGGTATTCTTTGAGTGCGATCTATTGAATGTCAGAGTGGTGGCCTGAAGTGAACCAATGATCAACTCGCCGAGTCTTCAGGAGAAGGTGTTGTCGGAGGCATGCGCTCCCCTCAGCGTCCGGGTGAGTAGGGCCGCAGAGTGTGCCGACGCCAGATCTCCCGATTGCCAGGCCTCCTCAGGCTCCTCCACGGCTGGTAGTGGTGCTTCTGGCGGGGTCACTTGTCGTCGGAATAAGAACTCACTCTCACTCAACCTCCCACTGCTCAACTATAAATCGAGGGAATGCCTGCTGCAAGACTTGGTCTACCAGGGTGAGTTCTGTGCAGTGTCTCTAGTGGAATTGAGCGTTGCAACCAGCCTAGATCAGTCACGGCTAGAAATCTTCGCTGGGTGCGTACAGTTAGGGGATATGAAAATTGCACTAAAATTAGGAAAAAATCAGGATGTCTCACAGTATTTTACATAGTATTCGTTGATTTGACACTGAAACAATGAAAAGTTTAGAAAGTGACCATGAGATGTGTGTAGAGGAAGCGAAGACGACATAAATTGTGTCCCAGAAGGGATGCTAAATTGTTTAATATCACCCAGAGCACAAAAGGTGGACACCAGCCCTCACCCAAGATTTCTACAGCAATCTGCACCTCGGAAGGATGGTCGCCAACTTTCTCAGAACACCACACACAAATGCCCAAGAAACCTAACCAAGATGTCCCGAAGCCTCGTGTATTCGCACCACCATTCAGGGTGACCCCCAAGAGAAGGTGAGGGTTAGACTCTTCATGTAATTACGAACCCACTCAATTACAATCTCAAAGATGTTTTCATTAGATGCAAATGCCTTTTCCCTAGGTGAGGGGGCTGGCTGTGGATCCCAAATTATCCGGCCCAACTCTAGTACACGACTAGTTTCGTCCTGATTGGGACTCGTCAGGTGTACGCAAGAGAAGGCGAACCCAGCTTGACCCACTTCTTAATAGCAAGCCAAGCCAGGAGCTCCGGATAATGATTTCACCACAGCGAATTTAATGGCATCGCGCCATCACATGCAATAACAAGTCATTTAATAGATCTAGAATGATGAAATTGAAGTAGGTTTTTGTTGAATAATAAATTATGCATTGTTTAGAAACAATATTATTTTTCTTTAATAAACTCAGTTGAGGCATAAGTCTCCATTACATTTATGATCACCCGTATATATAATAATGCAATGGCGTGTGCATAATTTCAGACACGGGCGTGTCACTTAACGTGGGCCCAACATGCATTTTAAGGCCAAGCTGTGTGGTTGTGAGCGGCGAAAACGTTTGGGATATGAAACGAAAATTTATAACATCTAATTTTATTATACAATTGAGGCCCCCCTAAAGCCACATGGGTAATCCGGCACTTAGCCCACCCCCCATGTTTTTCTTTAAAAACTGTTGAGTGTTGGGGCCTCTACGCAAAGCTTATAAGCGTGCGTTATGGCTGTGACGCCACCATGTTTTGGGTGTTCAGTATATATACAGTAGATGAAGAAAATTTAGTAGTTATTCTAGCGATGGTTTGCTTCTCGGAATATTATAGCCCATCTACTAACTTAGTTGTCTTCCGATCATAAGTAAAATAAGGCTTTTCTGTAAAGTTATCACTTTGCTGTCTTGTTTTATGGCAATCGTGTCAACGACGTGTGCAGTTCATATGCATAGATTAACACACCAGAGATTTTTATAAAAAATGAGATCACTAAGTTTACTATTTCTATTTGTAGATCGTATATGTAAATTCAGTTTTCCATCGGTGGTGAATCACTAACAACGAAGTGATGGACCGGTTAGATCCACAGACATGTCCGCTCTCTGATTTCTCTATTGATCGGCAAAAGAAGGGAGAGAACACAACCGAAGTCATTTTAGTTGTTAGTTGGCTATCCTTTCTTTCCCTGTACAATTGCACTGCATTGTCAGAGTGTTGTCCATATACGGAGTTGACTTGGGACACTGCATAGACAATAACGCACTTTTCAGTCTGGCTGATGTGCAGGAAGCAGAAGCGCGCGTGTAAGTTTCCATATCTGTATATATTTTATAGGGGAAAAGATATAATGATGAGCGCTATTTCAGGAACGAAGGAAAAAGTTAGCGCGACAAGAGGTCAACCAGATAGAGCTTATTCAATTTCTTGGAAAACATCATTGATCGTCCGCTTCCAGTCTGAACACTGTCCAGTCAATTCAACCGACTAGCCGTCTCGACTATGGCACTGACCGAGTCAGTCAGCAGAATGATATACTGAGGAGAGGACGGGGGTTAGTGACTTGTGGGCCGGGGGAGGTGCAGATGCAGAAAGTAACTAGTAGTTGGTTTTCTGTTAAAATTAGGACACCAGAACCTGACATTTCTGTTGTAACAGAGTCTGCCTTTCTGTCTGTATAAATGTCCGTCACGCTTATGCTCAAATTTGATTTTAGTTTTATAAATTTGTGATTTGTAATATCTAGTACTTCTTTCCACCGATAATATAAATCTTGAAAATTGATGCGGAAATAGTTGTTTTTATATTTTAATAGGTGCTTAACTTCTTAAGCTGTCAATTTTGATAAAGTTTATTATTTTATGTTCACCCAATATTACACTACTCATGGTAGTATAGCATGTAGGAATGCTTACAAATATTTTACGGCCAGATTTCTGTAGGATGGTTTCTCCACATCACCCTCCCTGTAAAAAAGAAATGTTCAGTTAATTATAATTTTCAGCCTCATGAATGCACAACACGCATGCAGGAGATCTCTTGAAATGCATACACACACACACACACACACACACACACACACACACACACACACACACACACACACACACACACGACATATTGCAGCATCCACTCATTTCACCCTGAAAATCACTCCCTCCGACAACTGTGGTATGGTGCATATGGGAGACGACGGATGGAGGCGCCGGCATGGGAGTGGATTTCCGCTTCAATGGTATCCGCGCTTCGTTTATCACCCACACAACTGAACGCAACAATAAACTGTAGTACTCAGCCATAGAGAATACACTTGATCCAGCCGACATCAGTATACACTTTGCTTGGCAGCTAGCTGCTGGCAGATCTCTCCGTATGTAGTTGTAGGCTATACGTATAGTAACTTAAGTGTATGAGGAGGTGTTGTGTGTTACACCTTGTTAGCGCTATTTTCCGGCGCTAAACGACACTTCCGTGATTTTGCCTCTTCCCAAACCCCTCCATGACACACACATAGACTCAAAGACCCGCCGACACACAATAGTCGGCAGCAGCGGGGACTAAGCGGGTGAGATGCTTCTTAACTGTGGAGGGATCTTTCCTCTTCTGCTCCTCCTGCTGGCTGACTGGCCTGGCATATGTACGGAGTGAACATAAGAAAGCCCTCCTATCCCTCTCGAGTGTGCAGGTTGGATCGACTCAGCTGGAGGTTGTGTGTCTCCCTCCCTCTCTGCCTCTGTCCTATACTCCTGTCTAATGAAGGTTGTTGTTACTGTTGTCGGTTCCAGTTCTTCTTTCCATTTCCAGACTCCGGCCGACTGGCTTCTTTCTCCGTCTAGCCTAACCACCACCACCCCTTTCTCCCACCTCCACAATCCCCTTCTCGACCGCGTATTCCTCATTGGCGCATAAAACCCTTTGAACTATGTAATTTCTCTCTTTCATCCACAACGCCCCACTCCTTTTGCACATCACAAAAGAGTGAATTCCCGTGTGGTGTAGATTTCTTGGTGATGTCTGTTGTTTTTTTCCTGTTCCAGTAGGCGGAAGGTTTCATCTTTCACTATCCCTTTTTTGTTAATTTGTGCACGCGCGTGTTTCAAACTCAACCCTCTTCAGCCTCCCATTCGTTAGTTGTACAAAAGAAAGTGGTAGTTTTTATTGTATTGCAGATCGTTCGGCGCATAAAGCAAATTGTTTTAAACAGATTCCTTCTGTCTGTATGGGTGGATCAATTTTGTCAGCAATTTTTACACCGGAAAGATTTCTCTTCAAAATGGGTTGATTTGTCACGTCGAATTTTTATCGTTATTGATGTTGTTTATTTTATTTCGATTTAGAGGGTTGGACAATATTTCTTTTGGGCAGTGTTTGAATCCGCGATTAGTTCCCTGTTCTCCCTAAAATGGGCGGTGTCAGATCTCTTTGGTGCAGCTCTTATACCGTACAATACTTTATTGACATGTAGCCCGACTATGTGTATATGTTCATAGATGAAAACACACAACCATGTTTGCTTTGTTTTGTTTGATGTTTTCCTTTCCTTTTACCCACGAACTTTTCTCGCTTTGCAGTTGACAGTTATATATGAGATCGAAGGTTTTTATCTGCGCTTGTATTCCCTTCTTTGCCGAATGTGGTGTGTACCGATTTGCCTATAACCTCCTCAGATCAGTTCTGTGAGAGTGTTTGAAATTTATCTTGGGCGAGGCGTGTAGTGTGACCTTTCTTCCTAATGAGTCCTAATGGACCGCATCTCTCGTCTCTCCTCTCCCAACTAACAATGTCCGTCCGTCTTTCCAGAAGCAGAACTTGATATAAATCGACATATACGTAGATAAGAAAGCAGCTGCGACTATGTATAGCATCTTCTTTGGGCTTGTTGAATTTAAGTCTGTTTTCCTTCTGGGTTTTTCGTTTCTCTGAGTGCGCATAGCTCTTGTGAACATTTTTTTCTTAAAAAAATACACATCGACTTGTATTGTGAAAATGTAAACCAATTTTTGCATCTTTCTGCAGAAATGGTATTTAACGAGCATCGCCACTCGCTTTGAACAGCACATACGAGTATAGATCGTATATCTCCATTCGCTTTGTACAGCACATACGAGTATAGATCGTATATCTCCACTCGCTTTGAACAGCACATACGAGTATAGATCGTATATCTCCACTCGCTTTGAACAGCACATACGAGTATAGATCGTATATTTTTTCCATAACATAACTGTTACACTTACGTGCTGTTTTCATTCGTATCACTTTCAGTATTTATTGTTTCTGTATATATGAGCGTTTTGTGATCCTCGTTATGATCATATAATGGACTCTACTTACTCTTGAAAGTCATCGAGTTTGACGGCGATAATTTTCCTATGACCCTTTTCCTTGCTCTGTTATTATTCTTGTCTGTATGCGGTGAAGAAATATAGTTACTAATTTAACCGCAGGATGTTGGTGCCTCGAGTGTAGTAGAGCGTGTGCCTCGGTACTCGCACCACCCTGACCTTGTCCCATCATAGCCCAGTATTGCCAAGTTATGGTTGGAGAGGCGGCTAGCCCAAAGAGCATCCCAGGCGAAAGATGGAAACAATGTGGTGAAGAGGAGAGACTAGTGTGAGTTGAGTGAAGTATTTGGAATTCAGATAAGTAGATGAGAGGTATCTGGAGAATGCCGAAGAAGCGTTTGCAGTGAGAGCGCTATATATGAAAAGCGAGTGGAATAAAGATGGAGTGATGTTTTGATAAAAGAGAGAAGCTCCGTTGCGTACTAGTGCATCATTGTCTACAAAGTCAGCATAACTGGGGATTCACCGGAATTTTACAGAGACTGTGCAGAGGACGTGAAGCATTGACCAGACGGAGACGTATTGAAAGAACAACATGCAGCCGGAAAATTCAGCTGCAGCTTCAAAGCAGAGCTGCGGTAGCCATCAACGCGGCACTCAATACCATTCGCCGATGCTACCGAGAACAGCATTGGTACGGTCTCCCTATATCCGCCATGCAGCGACTTCACACCGACCCCGCGCACCAAACCTGACACAACGCAGCTTGAAATCTGGGAGACGATGGACCAGATCTCGAATCAGCACCGTCATCTAACCAACCACTGGGTCCCTGGTCACGCCTGGATCACTGGATAGGCTGGCGGAGGAAGCCTCAAACCTGCCACTGCAAGACACGCCTATTGATATGACCACTGCCAAAACGGTCATCAATAGCCAGCACAAATTTAAACTTATCAACAGCCGTAAAAAAATGACAGCGTGAAACAATTCCACGAATGGAAGACTCGCTGACACATGCCTATATCTCAAGGGGGACCGAATGGACGCTGCACCAGTTCCGGTCCGGCACGCGTCTTCCCTGGTAAGACAAACTCTATACAAGATCAGCAAAGCATCAGACCCAAATTGCCTGGACTGCGGCGATGTAGAGACACTCGAACACCTATGCCAGTGCTCAGCCTGTGTTCCCTCTCCTAGTCTCCACGAAACCATGAAGAACCCCAAGAAGCTGGAAGAGTATTTCAATGGGGATCTGGCGAACTAAGCCTCCGCGCTTCGCGGGATTGCTTGGGAAGCAGAAGAAGAATGGATAGCACACTGTTGTGAAATGAGAGAGAACTGTGAGAAGTAAGCAGTTGTTGGTGTGAGAGAGAAAAGATGTGACTGTAGCCACAATGATGAGCGTGCGAGAAATGGTGCTATCATTTTGAACAGTAGATGTCACGGGCTTTATTTGTTTTCTGCTCGGCTGTATCTCACAGGATTTATTACGAAACAAAACTATATAGTCTAACTATTTCATTATTCGGTTTGATTAGACAAGCATTTGTCATTGGTATTCTGGTATCGTGTTTTTTTCAACGTTATTCTCTGGACTGGATGATCACAGCTTTGTGACCCGGGTTGGGGTGTCTACCAGATCGTATATGGCGCGCGACAGGTTTTTTCCCGCGTAGACATGGGGCAATTGGCGAGGCAACTATATGTAACACTTCCCCCAAACATGGCATATGACACACGCATGATCCATCTTTCACTTTGCTGGAAAACAATTTAGTTTGGAACCGCGTTGTGTTGTCTATAGGGGAGCTACCTTTCCTCCCGTCGGTTTCCTTGCTTCCCCCATATAACGTCCCCCTTCCTCCTGCGTCGTCCAACACATTGCATTTTCTAATTGTTTATTTCATTCCCCCCCCCTTCTTGCCTTTTACTTAACTGGATTCCAGCAATGTAAAACATGTCATCTGGTGACAGGTAATGAAAAGATTGATTGCCAACACGGACAGATGTACACATCGGGGTGATGGGACATCCCAGCTGTCTGTGCGATAACGAGACGACTGGCTGGTACTCTGCAATGTTGCCTGTCCATCTCCCTTCCCTGATGACATCCAATCCCTCGTGCTTTCCATCCCCTTTCCTTTCGCGGAAAATAAGACCATCTTCGAGTTAAAGTATTATTTTAAAAAAATCTACTAAAATTGTGATAAAGTGGAGGCTGTTAATATTTTTGGTCGTTATCGATTGTTATAGACTTCATTTTTTGAAAAACCCTACCAGATTCTATAAATAAAACAGTTGGTAAAATGGCGCAGTTTATTTTAATTTGACTAAATTCGTGTTCCCCGCGCGATATATAGTCTTTATCTCTTTGTCCTCATTAAGCCTTTTTTTAATCAGGATTTGCCCGAAGGTCCGCAGAATGAAATTGTTTCTATATAAAATGCAGGGTTCCCCCGCATCAGTGAAAATGACAATATGAGCTAAAATCAGGGAAAATGAAAATAGGAGTTAAAATCAGGGAATTTCATTAACTTTTTTTGGAGAATCAGGGAAAACTAAATGGCTTTATTTTTATTTATTTTAATATCAATGTTACACTTATCTAAAGAAAGTAAAAAAAAATTTCGTTCGCTTCGCTCGCTCAAACAATGTATACAATATTTGTTTGTAATTATATAGCATTATCTGTTAGGAATTTTCTTTTTTTAATCCTTTGGAAACCTAATATGCACTTATTTAGTATATATAAATATCAGGGAAAATCGGAGGAAAATCAGGGAACTTGATTCTGAAAAAAGCGGGGGAACCCTGAAAATGGGGAAAACAGTGATACTGCGCAAAACTGCATTGCGACATTCTAGACAGACAGGTAAGAGGCATAATCTGTAAAGCAGATATATTCAAGTTGTCAAATATTTCAGTTTATGTCTTGGTGTATAGAAGAACTGGAATGGCGAAAAGTGACTTTGGAAATTTGAAGATTTCTTAACAAGTATCATCCACCTTAACTTTAAGAAGAGATTACTAAAGACTTACATATTTTCAGTAGTAGGGTATGTTAGCGAAGTATGGACATTTGGGACAAAGATCATAGAAAAACTATATACATTTGAAATGTGGTGTTACAGAAGACTTTTAAAGATAAGCTGGACTGAAAAGGTGATCAATGACGAAGTCTTGAAATGTATTGGAAATAAGAAATGTTTATAGTTGAAAGTCTGTTCAAAAGAAAAATAAAGTTTGCAGGACATGTTATAAGAGGATCCTCAGGGCAGTTACCTGCTTTGGTTCTAGAAGGCATGATAGAATTGGGAAACGGAACAGAGGTAGGCAAAGAGAAGCCTGGGGAGATAATATCAAGGAATACAGCGGAAGTAAAAGCATCGGGATTGCAAAAAGGAAGGCTGAGAACAGACACAATTGGCGTGTTGTGGTTGGTAACCTAATAGAAGACGGTACCTATACTGATGATGATGTACATAGTATACCGTTGTTAGCCGGCTTCCGACCGCAGGAAGGGGCTAACAAGTGAGAGAAGTATAAAGTAGCTAACTCGACTTAAGAAAAAGATAAAAAGGTGTGGTCGCAACAAACAAAACTTTATTATTAGCTAGCACAGCCCACCTAGGGCGAAACACAACAAAGAGGTCACCT
>JAUYWV010137890.1:0-10745 GCA_032274565.1 Nematoplana nigrocapitula
CCTTGTTTGTTACAGGAGTACCGATTCCCAGTATGTACTCTTTTTGTTTCAATAATTATACACTTTTCATTCATCATTCATTATTTAGTATATATAAATATCAGGAGAAATCGGAGGAAAGTCAGGGGAAAATCGGGGAATTTGATTCTGAAAAAAGCGAGGGGACCCTGATTATCAGGAGAACTCACTCCGATACGACTTTCCACTCTCTTTGTTCAAAAGAGCTCTCAACCTGGACCATAATTATGCAAGATATTGTCCCTGAATCCCTGATCAGAAGAACTCTTCGAGCAATTCTCCCTCTTTCGTGACGATTTTACTTTTTGTATCTTTTTCGCACCTTGTCGATAATGTCTAATCACATTGTTTCTTGTTTTATTGCTCTCTGTGTTTGTTTAAAATTATTGTAAATCGTTTATCGTTCCCTGTATACTGTAACACTTACATGTTCCGATTCCCATTTCCTGCTTATATATACGTTTTCAGATGATAATAATAATGATGATAAGTCTAACTCCGAGGCCTCCCTGAGTTATATCAGACTGTCAACAACATCTAACCTAGCCGAAAAAACGTTGAGCCTTATTTGCCACGGTATATGTAGACGAAATAACAGATACACAAAATTCCCCACATCATTATACATTGGAACGTGAGGATCTTGTGGTAAAACTGCTGCTAAGAATGCAAAGCACCATATTTTTTGTGGTGGTTCTTTGTGCTATCTACAACTACATATAGATCATTTTCAACTAATGAAAAGAAATAATGTTTCTAAATAAACCGGTTTTCCCTTTGTTCAATTATGTCTATCTTTATTCTCACCGTCACCTTGTTAAGTACCATACCCGTTTTGGCTTGTTTTCCGTTTTATACCAATCTTTTAACATTATCCGTTTTCTCATTAGAAATAGTTAAAAAATTCCTATGAATTAATGACATTTCGCGAAATATAATATAGGCAATTTCTGCCTATTAAATAAATACGAATAAAAATGCCATATGTGTATGAGCGTCTAATCAAAGCAAAGGGTGCGGGGGCCTACGCAACTGATTCCCATACTCACATCTGCCAGCCTCATGTCTGCGTTTAACGTATATGTACATTTGGGGAAAACTCCTATATAGCTTCTCATCCAACACATGGTGAAAATCCAGGTTGTACATTTGAGCGAGTGTATATAAGGATTTCCAATGAGATTATTTCGATATCATGTCACTCCCGTGTTGTTAAACAAATGGACATTACGACGAGAGTAATTCAGACGAATTGGGCAGGACAAGAGGAGAAAGCCATGGTGACAAGCGAATGCCTGGGAAACTACTGCACATCTGAAGTTTCCCAAGACCGCACTCACTGACTATACCCCTATATACTGTCTTTGGAAACTACAAGCCGACTAACATGTTTTACATGTAATCTTAAAGTGGAGCAGAGGGGAGTGTTGGGAACGAAGGGTACATGTGCAAATGCATCTAAGCGCATGCGCGTGCGAGAGAGTACAAACATTGTACACCAAGACATGCCTACAAAATCATTGGTTTGCTGATGGGACAGGTGCCGGATGGTGGTGCATTTTGGGTGCCAGAACACCGAGCACTCTCAGATGGGTGAGTTTGTTTATGTTTTTCAGGGAACATCGTCATCGTCCACAATTTAAAATAGCTCAAATGACATGCGTAGTCTATACTAGTGACTTTATATAGTCGGTGTCCCACAGAAAACGTGCTGGAGCGGTCATCGTGGATTTGCATAGCCGCTTCATGAGTTGTAGCTATAACAAATCATGGGAAAATCATTGGAGACATCTGAAACTTTCCTATATACCAGCTCCATTTGTGAACATGAAACTTCTTCATGTCGGCAAATTTACAAACTATCTATGATCGTGAGAGAGAGAGAGAGAAAAAAGACAGATTGGAGAAAAGAGAGAGGCAGAGGGGGAAAAGGGAAAGGAAAGCATTTAGAGAGAAAGAGGAAGAAGAAATAAAAGGGAGATTAGAACGAGCGAAACATAGAGGATAAAGGGAGGGAGAGAGGATAGAAGGAAAGAGGGAGTAAAGAAATAACGAGAGTCAAAGTGAATAGAATAGAGATAGAAGAGAGGCGTGAGCGAGAAGATAGAAAAAGAGGATATACAAGAGATAGTAAAGAGTTAGAGAGTGAGAAGAGAGAGAAAGCTTAAAGTGACAAAAATAGAAGAGATAAAGAAGAGAGGAGAGAGAAAGACAGAGGAGAGAGACATGAAAGAATAATTTGAGAGAGTAAAGACATAAATAGAGAGGAAATAAACAGGAGAGACAACGGAGAAAAAGTAGAAATAAGGCCTACACCAAGAGAGGGGAGAGAAAGAAGCATGAAATAGAAATTGAAAAAAGCGAGAGAGTGTGTGAAGAGTGTATTGAGAGAAAGAGAGAAAGCGAGCAGAGAATAAATGTGCAGAATATATTCAAAACCTTCATCTCTCACAGCAGTTTAAATCTATTTCCAATAAAGACTATTCTTAAGGACATTATAAACAGCGAATGCTGCCGAAGTGTGGAGATTTTCTCGTGATAGAAAACGCGTGCATAGTGACCAACGCTTTTTCCGTGTTTTCCTTCCGACTTAAGCAATCATTTTCACACCGTTCCGAGTCTCTCTCGCTCTCTCGCTCTTTCTCTCTACGCGCTCTTGAAACCAACCGCAAAACACTGTCCCAATCTGAGTAGTATATACGTCGCGATATATGTGTAGTCCTCCAGACTGTCCCTCCTCATCGCATCATGCAATTTCCCATCAAAAGTGAGGATTAAAATCTTGTCCCCACACTTGTCCGCTGAGTCTTGAGTACTCTTTCATCCACACTCTTACACTCTTCCTCTCACCCATCGCAGTCCAAGGATTGTCTTCTTATATACAGCTTCATTATTTGCCCTGCGACCGCTAAACACTCCTCAGTCAATGACACTCCGGAGGAGATTTGTGATACGTGGCGCATGCGAACAAGTCCCGTCCTACGACTCTTCCTCTGGTCATGCCAATTTGGACAACTCTTCAAGTCCCACTGATCACCGCTCGTTCATTTGACTGAGTAGCCATTTAGACAGGGGGGACCACGTCTGGACATGACACCGGTGCAAATGATTAGGGATGCCCCTCTACAACCCCATAGCCCAGAGGCAGAGAGGGGAAAGGGGTGTGAAACAGATTTAGGGCATAATATCGTGTTTATAGAACTACTAAAGCAGCATTTAAAGAATTAACGCCTTAGCCCGAAAGACAATACAAGGGAATATCCCGTCAAAAGCAGTCGTAGTAGTACGGGAGGACTGGACAATGCAGGTCAATATAGAGAAAGGCCGCATGGCGCCATTTTATTTGTGGATGGAGAATTTCTAGCAACCTTTCTGTTGCTCGCGTCATTTCTTTCAAATTGGTTCGTGTACTGTTTTTAACGCGCAATAGTCTTCAGTCGTGCGGGTGTGAAGAGAGATTCATATTATGACTTTCCTTCCAACTAGTCATGTCTTTCTCATCAGTACGCGATATTATCCTCGAAATGTGATATCATGGAGAACATTTCCCAATTATATGTCTATCTGTCTGTGTGTTACCTGTCTCCTCCGGCCGGCTCCCAGATCATCCATCGGAGAGAGCTAAAATTTTAGGTACACACCCTATGAATGGGAGGGGACAAGGCATGCACATTGCACTATGTGATTTTTCCTTCGTATGGTTGGCACAGGTTCCTTTCTAAGGGACCGTTTCACTTTTCAGGCCCTTCAGGACTACCAAAACTATATTCGTCACTTCAAAGAGTGAGAGTGAGAGAGAGTGTGTGTGTGGGAGAGCGAGAGAGTGAGAGAGCGAGGGGCGGAAAGAGAGGGAGAGGGGAGTGAGAGAGGGTGGGAGGGGAGAGTGTGTGTGTGTCTGAGAGAGGGAAAGAGTGAGAGTGTGGGAGAGAGTGTGAGTGCGTGAGAGAGAACGTGAGAGAGGGAGAGGAGAGAGGGTGTGTGTGTGAGAGAGAGATGGACAGAGGAGAGAGAGTGTGGGAGATGGAAAGAGAGAGAGATGGAGAGGGAAGAGAGAGAGAGAGTGAAAGAGATGGAGAGAGAGCGAGAGAGGGAAAGATCAAATTCACCTCTAATTTCTGACTTTGCCTATACATATATTGTTAATTGACTTCTCGAAAAACTATATTATTTTATTATATATTATTCGTCTTTACATTGAAAGATTTTCATAAAATGATGACGATTAAGCCATAGTTTGTTTGGGGAAAGGGTGCTCTAGAAAATGTTTTTTATGACAGCTACTGCACTGTCAAAATGTACTGCTTTGCTCTTTTACCTTTTATTTATTCCCCCAATCTGAAATTTTCGGCGCCCTCCCTATAACATAATTCGACGTGTAAATAGCTGGTTGTATATAGGTACATGTTAGACATTAAATACTGTTCTCAACTCCATACATCTAAAGAAACTGAATTACCTAAACACGAATAAACACTTCTCGTTAGCCTCAGTAGCATTGGCGGCATCTACAATTGTACGAAGGGGGCGGGGATTGTACCGAAGTTACCACTAGCAGTAACAGGCGTCACATGTATCCACCTGGAGAAGGGGAGGACGAGGTCGCCGAAAGATTGCGTGTGTAAATAGGTGCGAAGGCTCCAGAACAGTAACGAAATGGCGCGGCTCCACCAATTAAGGAACATGTGTCCATTTGGGCTACATTGATAGTCTTCAAGGGAAGTTCGCACTATTCTATCAAAGTTCCGCTGAACGGTTGCCCAACCTCTGCAGGAAGTAAGTGTATGCACAACAAAAATTGTATCCGATTTAAGTGAAGTTGATGAAGGTTTGCTTCGAGGAAGACGCAGTCAGGAAGACAGTGAAACGTGATTAAGATGGATTAACTGCGGGAGACATCAGTATTTGTCCACAGCATATAGTCTCGTAACCAGGTCCTCAAAACAGACGAGACAAAACACACATCCCAGCTGTTTTGCAACCACCATCACCTCCCGTTAGCAATCAGACGCGCCTCAAGTTATTAAGGCTTATACTCCCCCAAAAAAGTATCAGCTACATTTTCCCCTTCTGAGTGCGACCCTCCTGGACATTTAAATATTTCTCATTTATTCTGAGAGGAAAAGTTTGAATTTGCATAGTCGTTGCAGGAGGAAAAGTTTGAATTTGAAAAGTCGCTGTGGGAGTAAAAGTTTGATTTTGATAGACGTTGCGGGAGTAAAAGTTTGTATTTGAATAGTCGTTACGGGGGAAAAGTTTGAATTTGAATATTAGTTGTGGGAGGAAAAGTTTGAATTTGAATAGTCGTTGTGGGAAGAGTAGTTTGAATTTGAATAATCGTTGTGGGAAGAAAAGTCTGAATTTGAATAGTCGCTGTGGGAGGAAAAGTTTGAATTTGAATAGTCGTTGTGGGAGAAAAAGTAACATTTCATTAACCGGTAAAAGTAGCATGATTTGGCAGTTCTAAAATTGTCGCGATTTTCAACAGACTTTTTTCCAAAAGGTTCTTTCCCATTGCCTGCGTTCTGAACTTTCCAAACTCCTATTTTTCTTATATCTGTTTGAGTTCAAATACACGGAAGAATCTACCACGGTATCAGAAATACCTCCTTGTAATCATAGCTTGAATGCACGGCTGGAATATTAAAGTTATTCGTCATATCCAAATGTGGTTTTGTCGAAACAACATCTTTAACCCAGTAACCAACGTCCTCGGTTTTTTAAAAACTTCAAACAGAATTTTTGACATTTGTATTCCTCAAAGTCCTCCGTAAATTCATTAATCACAAGAGCTGCTTTTTGAAGTGCGAATAATCTAAATTGAACTTTATCCAAGATCTCATTAACATTTTGCATAGTAAAAGTCAATACTTGTTTTGGACAATTCTGGCGAACACGCCCTTTAATCAAGTAATAAGTCGTTTGTGATTCATTGAATTTATTTCCACCTGGAATTTGATATTCGGAATTTAACATTGAAAAGTATGACAATAAAGTGGGTTGGAGTAATTCTGGAGCAACATGTCTTCTGATATATATCTTTCACTAAGGGTTTATCGTGGAATTAATGAAATCCATCCCGCACTCTTACATATCGTCCCTGTGTCTTTAGGTGTTTAGCACTTTGCATTATTTCTTCAACTGGCCGCTTTTGAGCCATATTTAGTAGATGAACTTAGATAACCAAAATTCAAGTATTAATCAATAAATGGAAAGCAGAATTTTCGCCATTGGTTCGTGTTCGACCCTACTGTACGCCACTTTGCTTCCTCGTGTCGCCCAAATCACCGCGGGAGGAAATGTTTATATTTTTTAATTAAAATTAATAAATGGCAGTGTTTTTCCGTAAACGACCATGCACCTCCAATAAAGCGACCACTACGTATTTGCTAATTCCATGGATACGCTATACAAATTTGTGTGTATAGATTGTAATATATATTGTACACTACAAACTGTATATAGTTCGACTGCTAAAGTGTTTACAGTTTATAATATGGAACTATATACATTAGAGAATGTCCATATAGATGTAGAAGCTAGTGCCGGCCGCTACTTGATGTACAGTATATATAAGTATTCGCACCTGACTCAGCCCGATACACTTGTATGCAAGTGCTCAAATATTCTTGCAAACTTTCCTAGCACTGCGTGTGTTGTTTACCGAGATTAGATTTTAAACATAAAATGTCAAACTGGAAGGCAATCGAGCAGCAGCTATGCCATGAAAGAAGGAGTTCTTTATTTAAAATACTATGTGCACTCATCGCGGCAGATACAGATTACACAGGTGAATTAAATTTGTTCTGGATAGAATTACATTCTAACACTGTGTATAGTTGTAGCCGTACCTGCATGCTGACAAATGTCGAATCTATATGGATGGGCCGTATAGGTCGAGCCATCAGCAGAAGTTAGAGTGAAAGTCACAAAGAAGGCATTTAGTTTCTATATGAGCGTGCGTCGATTCCCTCTGTTCCGACCACCATACGTGTATGTTGATTAAGGAGCTCATTTATAGCAACCGCCGTTGGTAAATCAATGGCCCGAACAAACACTTCCTCACTACGCATACTGTATAATCAAAACAGTGTGTTTAGTTAGGCGTCCCTCTTCTTTCAACATCATCAGTGGAACAACACTATACTCGTGTATGTGACTGCTCACTGTTCACTGTATAGCTACAATATGTAATGATCATCATCACTAATGGAGACAAGTCTATAACACTATGTACACATACACACACAGTGAGATGAGAGGTTTGTGTACCCCAAGTTTAGAGAGGAGGCGTTTTGATCTGTCAGGGAGACATGCAGAGAAAGTATTTTTCTATATATATGAGGAACTCTGCACCGCTGACAATAAAATAATAAGAATTACAAAATAATTCGTTTAAAATAATTTCTAATGACCTCCTTGTCTATGAAACTACACTCAGTATTTGCCAGATAATTTGAATATTCAACTATTTCACCTTTTCCGAAAGGATTGTAAGCCGTCCCGGCGCCACCTCTAGAGTAGAAACCGAAGGGTTGCAAGCAGCCCTGACGCCACCTATTGAGACGAAACCGAAGGGTTGCAAGCAGCCCCGGCGCCACCTATAGAGTAGAAACCGAAGGGTTGCAAGCAGCCCCGGCGCCATCTATTGAGTAGAAACCGAAGGGTTGCAAGAAGTCCCGGTGCCACCTATTGAGTAGAAACCGAAGGGTTGCAAGCAGTCCCGGCGCCACCTATTGAGTAGAAACCGAAGGGTTGCAAGCAGTCCCGGCGCCACCTATTGAGAGGAAACCAAAGGGTTGCAAGCAGCCCCGGCGCCATCTATTGAGTAGAAACCGAAGGGTTGCAAGAAGTCCCGGCACTACCTATTGAGTAGAAACCGAAGGTTGTAAGCAGACCCGGCGCCGCCTATTAAAATTTTCTTTATATATATATATAGAGAGAAGCTTTTGTATTGTACGACAAATTAGAAATTTTAGTGCATCTTAAAGTATTCGACTATACAGCAAATATAGAAATACCTTCTTTCGAGCACTTTTGACCGCCTGGTTCTTCCCCAGTCGAAGCAGTTTGTGCCTGGATGTCGTCCTTCTGTGAGTTTCCCATCTCCGACGAGATGTTCCCCTCGACCGGGCTTGGAGAATTTTCAATATTGATCTGTTCCTCAAATAATGTATAACATCGTTTATTACATCAGTATACAGTATGTAGGTTAAATGAGTCCAATGATGGGTCCTCGTCCCCTTCTTTTTTTCTTCTTCTACAGGCCACACCTTCCCGCCCCATCCGAAGCAGACATTGGCGGGATCGCGAAGCGACCCATCCCCCTCAGTAGCTTCATCGTTTGGTTTTGGTTGTGAAGAACCGTCCTCATGTCTGGGTTGAGGCCGAAGAGATGCTCCGTCAGCCCCATCCCGGATGCGCACTTCGTCAGCATATGGTCGACACTGTCCACCACTCCGCACGTCATGCAGTCTGGGCTGGTTGATTTAACGATGGCGAACAGGTATTCCTTTTATAGAATTCCTCCTCCACCCTCTTCCCTCCTGGTGGGCGCTTTTTTATGTAAGTTGGTGGGTTCGTTTGAGCTCCTCCAGATGTCATATGGCTCCACCCTGGTCGTCCACCGTTGACGCGACTTCCTGGTCAGAGCGCCCTTGGCTGTGTCCAGAGATATCTCGCTATCCTCTTGCGGTAACACAGTGGCTTCACCTGCCAACCTTTCGGCGACCTCATTGCCGTTAATGTTGCAGTGGCTCGGTACCCATTGGATGGTGATATGACGTTTTCGTGAGAGGGTTAGTAGTAAGCCCCAGATCCTGCCGTATTGCTCGACTTTCTGGTTCAGCGGGCCCGCTGAAAAGCGCTGGATTGTCGACCTCGAGTCTAAGCAGATCCGCACCGATCTTATGTTCCTGTTCGTGTTGTCGGGTAGGCCTAATAGAGTTGTCAGAGCCTCCTCCATAGTGACGAGTTCCGCCGGTAACTGCTGTGGATCTACCCGGCTGCCTTCCTCCTTTAGATCCGTTCTCCATTCGGCAGCAGGATAAAAGCGCCTCCCCCCGGTCCGGAAACCCTTCTTTGCAGACACGTTTGTCCAGCAGATGGTGTCCGCCGTCCGTAGGGCAGCGAGAGATCGTTCCGCCGTGCTCCTTCTCGTGTCGGTATCGCCCGACCTTTTTGCGCCCCGAGGCATGTCAGACGTGAATTCGATGCCCTCCAGTTTGCCCTCTAGATCCCAGGGCGCCACGAGGCCTGTCGGCGGGATCTTTTCTCTGGGGCAGTCCGCTATTCCTGCGCCGTATAGGCAGGCCTTTGCTGTTCTGCGCCAACATGTCTTAAAGGGGACCATAGCGTCTCCTGTTCACATGCTCTTCGATGGCTCTCGTACCCTTTGTTTTTTAGCATTGGCTGACAAGTCCGAAGGAACATATCCCTTGCCGGAGCTTCCTGTAGTAATCTCAGCAGGCATTCCTGGAGTTGTGAAGCCCTCCCCCGGATCCGGAGGCGGGAGGGCAACGCCTGAACGGAATGGCCAACGGTATATGCTCTGCCTTAGGGGAAAAGCAGTATCACCCACTCGAAACTACGGATGACGAAGGAGACAAGCCCAGCATTAAGGTAAGAACGGAACCCGCCCCCCCTCCTCAGAACAGCCGTATAGCGCAACTCAATTGCAATGACGTTAAAGCGAGGTCGACGGAACTGAAGTTGTGGCTGGCACAATATCGCCCGGGGGACCTCTTTCCTTTGCGCGCGCGGGTGCGGGTTTTTGGCCGCTGAGGGTTGTAATCCAGACTACAGCTCCCAGAGACTCCTCTTGTTTGGAGATGTGGAGAAAAATTCGTGTCCTACGGGGGAGGCATGTTCCGCTTGCGGCGTTGGCCTAAGGCGGGGAGTAACTCCTCTTCGGTGCGTTGCTAACTGTGAGAGGGTATACCATAAGAAGCAGGGATGTAGCGGATTTAGTAGGACTCGCTTAGAGGTGGGACATTAGCTTTGTCACATCTGTGGGGACACAGACTTCCTGTGCGCAGAGCGGAACCAGCCGCTGGGAATTCTCATGAGCCGAATGGAAACAGGGCATGCTCTGTTTATGGCGCAAATCTTTGATCCTGCGTAATCCCTCTTATTTGCAGACTCTGCGGTCTTGGGCATGATTACAATTGCTCAAGACTAACCAGGGAGGAGTGTGTTCGAGATAAGCTAGGAGCGGGTGACAGTGCCCTATTTGTGTAAGGAACTCTCAACCTGGCGGTACTATGCCACCCAATACACGTCAGGTGGCCCAGAGGAGTAGGGCCTTCGAAGGAGGCCAAAACTCCGTTTCCTTCAGTGGAATGCCGATGGTATCCGAACTGGAATGACTGAGTTGTCACAGCTTATCCAGGAAAGTGAAATCGACATTTTCCTGGTACATGAGACCAAATTGGGAGCCAAGGATCCGAATCCGAGGCTTCCCGAATATGCAGTCGCGAGACGGGACCGACTCATTGGCCCTCGGGGGCAAGAGTGAAAGGCGGTGGAATCCTGGCTTTTGTTAAGGAGGACACCCCCTTCCGCGAAGTGGCTGCAGTTCTGGAGGGTGAAGAGAAAGGAAGGCTAGAGTCTCTGGCTGTAGAGATACAGCTAGCTAGGGGTTCGGGGCAGATTCACGTCGGTAAATGTGTATGCCCCCCCCCCCGTGGAGAGAAGCTGGACTGGGTGACCAAGCTACCTGCTACAATCCC
>JAUYWV010137901.1:0-10742 GCA_032274565.1 Nematoplana nigrocapitula
TATAGGCCTATATCATTCCTTTCAATAATCGAAAATTGTTTTCGACGAATAACAATTCGTTTTTTTCATCGAAAATCATTTTCGACGAATAGCAATTTGTTTTATTCGTCGAAAATTATTTTCGATGAATAAAATTTTGTTTTATTCATCGAAATTTTCGACGAATAGAATTTACGATAATCAAACGCAAACTTGCTGAAGGTGGTCAGTTTGCCATTAAGCCTGTTCATAAGCCCCTACTCACTATGAAAGCGAAGCAACTGCAATTCCAATGAGCTCATCAACATTGGAACTGGATGGTTCAGGATTAGGAAAAAGTCATCTTTAATGATGAAACTTCCGTGGAAGTTTAGTTATCATAGCCACATTTTGTACAGCCTGTATGGTAAAGACTCAAATGGCTTGTAATGGGATCAATCTGCTACTGTGGCCCAGCAGTTCACCTGATATAAACCCTATTGAAACCCTATGGGCAATTATTAAGCAAAAATTCACACTCACTAGCAAGAAGGACCTCATTAGTTTTTCAGTATCATTGTAAGTGACAATAAAGTGAAGAGACAATTAGATGAGACATGTCGTAAACTGATCAATGGTATACTAGCTCATGTAGAGGCTTTATACCAGGCGATAGGAGGACATACCAAATATTAAGTAAGCTATATGTGACTATTACATTACTCTATTGCTCTGTTCTATATATCTGAACATTCAATTACTTTAATAGAATAATAAATATTTATGGATTAATAAACCCCTTTTTACTTTGGAATAATTGGGTGATTTAATTAATTTGAGTGATGCTGTATATATTGAATGTGTTTGCTAGCTCGGAATGTACCAAACTAATATCACTTTCAATAAATATTCCAATCAAGACTGATTTGCATGCTTAATGACATTATTATATATACTAACACTATGTATATGGGTAATCCTACTAGTCTATATAAATTAGTGACATATAAATATGTGTATATATCTATATCTATGAGAATGCTTTTTTGCAAAGACCGCTTGACCAATTTGCTTAATAGTTCGTGTATAGCTGCGCATTTATAGTGCTGAGGACATAGGCCAGGTTTTGTTTTGATTACTGGCCTTTGAAGGCCTTAAAAAGCCAAACTGACTGTACCAAACATAATTGCATCATATTATTATTCCTTTTATCTTATATGCTATATTTAAAAAATATCATATGGTTTTATTTGACTACTAACAAATTTGAAAGTTGTATACCTTGGAATTTATAAGAAACAATTGGTTACATTTCAAGAGGACACTTCTACTCTAGTCTTATATATATTTGTCAAGTTGTCTGTGTGTTTGTGTACTGCATAGGTAACCCCCTCAACCCTGCAGGTAACATAAGAGGGGGCAAGGTCGACCTCAGGTTGAGGTCAAGGGGTCAGGGTTGAGGTTAAGGAGGCTAAAAATGGTGTGAAATCACTGTTTTTCGAGCAGAAGGAAGCCTCTCACAGAAAATTTCATAGAACAAAAGTTGCAGGGCACCCCCGAAAATGGGGGACCAGACTATGGCAGGGTTAGGGTTAGACATGTGCCCTATTCTATTGCCCAGCAATGCAGGTACCCTCTGCTAGTTTTCTAATACAAATAGTAATAGTAATCGAAGTGGTTATTCCACTGGACCATTCAGTATAATGAAACCTATATGACCATGAATAATAAAAAGAGTCTTTTGTTGGGTACTAAATGTAATTATAAAATACAGGACATTTCGCATATCTTTGTCAACTGTAAATAGAATTCCTCTGGAGTCTCAGTATCATGTGTTTCTCTCTAGTTGTGGGTTTTGGCATTCGGTTTGCCTCGGAAGTGTAATTTTGGCCTCGGATTACTACAATGCATTTATCATTTCGGTTAAATATGAAAATTAAATTGTAATTCACAAGCTTTCGACTCTACTTAGAGTCAAAATCCAAAAGACTCTTTTTATTATTCATTTTATCAATTTGGGTATGGCCAAATCTCCACAGAAACTGTATATGACCATATACCATACTGTGTAACATATAAAAATGAATAATTGGATAAATTTTATTAAAATGCTGACTATGGATAATAAGCACATTAGAAACATGTGCATAATACATATTAGCACATGTTGAGCATGATAAGTAGTATTTTAGTCTATCTGCCAAGTGTTCAGCTTTTTTGTAAAGCAGGTTGATGTTTATGCCAGATGGCATCCATTTTTTCTTTTATATTTTTATATGAATCTGACTACCCATGGCCATGTTTTTATGTATATTTTGGTCCAGGACTTGATTAATTTTTAGGGTGATCATGGCAATGTTGGCCATAAATTAATTTTTGCCCCATCAAGGTCATTCAAAGATGGTATATGGTTGGTTATTCAACCATCTTCATATCTAGTTTGTATAATGCATTAGTACTGAGAAACATACACATACATAATGAACTGTCTTCACAAACACTCACGAGATAATATTTCACTAGTATAACTATATATCTTTGAATGACCTTAAAGGGTGAAAATTAATTTACAGCCAACTGCACCATGATCGTCTTTTTTAGCCTCACGTTAAAAAAATAGATTTTACCACATTAAGATTATGCTATCATTTTTTCAACTGCTTTTTTTAACTGCTTTTTAATGACAGTAAAAATAATTTAGTTCACCATTAATAAATGATAGTCGATAATTTCACCACATTTTAAAATAAATTTAATGCATTATAAAGGGATCTGTGCAAATCTTGATATAAGCAAATGCATAGAAAAAAAACAAATCTGACTATATTTAATTCCACAAAAATTCCTTTGATAATTGTTTTCATTAGATTATTTTTTTTAGATATGACCTATTTAATTTTTTGGAGTTAATATATTGATATACCTTCTTAATAGCCATGAATTTAATTTATTTTTAGCATATATCCTTTAGAACCTAGTAATTATGACTTTAAAATTTATATTATTTCAAATTAGGTATAAATATTGTAATTTCTACTAATTGCTGAAATAATTATAATTTTAGGTAATCATGGCGTTTAGTGTCATAAAAACTTTTTTAAAATATTGTTTTAAATATTAATTATTTTTGTCTATGTTTTGTGCATCTAGATGATGAAATAGTGCACACTCAATCAAAAAATTTAATTTCTTAAATTATTTTATCAAATGTACTAGAAAAACTAAAGTAATGGAATAAGGCTCAGATAACGGAGTAGTTGAAATAGCTAAAATTGATAGATGCAGAGTTTGTGGCAAAATAGTAATAAGGAATTCTATAATATTAATAGGTTCAAGCAAGATGTGCTTTATTTGTAAGAGATGCAGAAGAAAGCATGAACTTAAATAATATCAAAGACTTCCTGCTATATAGACAAACTTACCAGATTCTCTTATCTGGGAGATGCTATCAACAGCAATAAAGAAAGTGAGTTAGCTATCATTCAGAGAACAAGGCTGGCATGGCTACAGTTCTGAAAGCTATCATTTGCTCTGTGTGGAAGATATCTATCACTAATGCTGAGAGGAAGAATCTACCTAAACTATCTAAGACCAGTAATGACATACAGCTCAGAGGCATCGGTGGTTGGGAAGGTGGAGGAGGGCAATTAGGTCAATAGTGAGAAAGACTTGTAAAGTAAAGTTGATTAACAGGGTAATGAGTAGTAAGCTGATGGAGAGAATAGGGTTGAATGAGAGTGTAATTAAAATGGTAAAAAAGCAATTCAAGTTAAATGGGACAAGTGTTGAGACTGTAAGGGTTAAAGCATAAAAACTAAGAAGAAAACATTATGGAGTATAACCCTTTATGGATTAAAAACATGGACACTCCAATAAAGTGATAGAAGCATTCGAATTGTGTATATGGAGACAAATGCAGAGAATATTATGGCCAACAAATAAGTGTTAAACGTGAGAATAGAAAAAATATAATCTACTTCAGACTATATTGAAACAGAAAAGAACTGGCTAGGTCACATCTTAAGATAAGATAACCTAATGCAATCAATCATCAAAGGATGATTTTGTGGAAATGTGGACAAGGAATTACAAAAAAGGCATGTTACTAAACTTAAATAAAGATTCATATATAAAAATGTAAAAGATCAAGCAGAAAATCAAATAGAGTAGAGAAAATAGATGCCATAAACATGAACCTTATTAACAAAAGCAGACTCTCGATAGATAGATAGGTTATATCTTGGAAACTATTATATTTAATTGACAAAGGGTAAGGTAGGAATTTTATTTTTAATCCTATTGCCAGGCTAAGTAAGTGAACTAGTTTAGTCTCAAACTACCCAACCATGGAACAGATAATTTACATATTTCCTACAATATAACATTGTGTAAGATACTGAAAAAATCTTTAGATAAAAATGTATTTCACAAAACTAATATTGTTTGGCATAGCAGTATTTTTATAAAATGACTTATTTATATATTCTCGCTAGCTTATAAGCCTTGCTTTATTCATTTGAAGATGAAAGATTATTGTCTAATAATTTTGCATATAGTCACCAAGTTGCTGAGGCAATGTAAATTTGCCAAACAATAATAAAAAATCTGCTGCTAAGCATCATCAATATTTTCTCTCAGTTTCTACCCCTAGTAATACAACACTTTGTTTTATATTTTTTTGTTAGAAATTTATAGTGCAAAAATTGTTTTTAAATATTAATATAAAATAAATGGAATATATATGAAATGTAATTTAAGCATATACCCTTATATATTAGATAATTTACTATATACCATATAGCTTCAATTAACATATGAATTCTTCCATATATATATCACGATTGAATCTAGAGATAGAGTATTGAAAATTTGAAGTAAAAGGATTATCTACTGCTGCGGAACTACCAAGATGTGTGAATAAGACAGAAATAAAGATAGAAAGAAAAAATAAATCAGAGGAATAAGATAAAGTTTATAATATATTTTTAGGTTAAGAACATATGAAGGGTAAAAAACAGAATTATTGAAAGCCACAAAAGTTACTGCTAATATTTTGTCCATGCCACTTCTTTGGGGATGCGTACATAGATAAGTATATATGCCAAGATCTCTGATTTCATATATAGTACTTTATTGGTCCCAGTTTGATAAATGGTAATATTCTACGAAGTGCATATCAGCTTTAAAAGACAGGGATGCTTCAAATCATTAATTACCCACATAATGTAAAGTAATGAGAAAATCAACAAAATTGAGGAGCCTTCTATTTAAAATCAGTGACTAATAAAACGATTCCTCAACTGCTATCTTTCAGATAATTGTTTTTCTGTTTCAGTGGATATAAAATTGTGTGAATATATTGAACAAGTCCTGGTGTCAAGCATATTTTAAATTTACCAAGAGAATTCTGAGGAAAATGTCATGTGCAATGCAAAAAATATTGAAACTAAATTGTTTCTCAATAAGATTCTGTGAATGATATAAACATTCTACAACTGCTATCATTTAGACAATACATTCATATTTCTTTGCATGTAATATAGTGGGAAAATATTCAATATTGTCTTGGCACATGCATTATTTATATTTTCGTTTATGCGTATTTTCATAGAAAGTCAACTGGTGTGTCTATCTGGCTGTTTCACTCTATAAAGTGTATTTCTAGCCAGATAACTCTATGTAATGTTATTTCTTGAGTTTTCATCGAACAGACCATGCCCCTAGCTTTTGATAATACCACATAGTGCAATACACTCTGCTCAAACGAATATTTTAAATTTAGGATGAGATTAATAAGAAATGCCACCTAAAATATGCCATATCTTATATATATTTGTCTGTTTGTTTGTTTGTTCCCGGTGGGCGGCCGGACCGTTGGTGCCAGCAACCCGAAACTTTGCATGGGTGACCCCCTCAACCTTGCGGGTAATATAGGGGGGGCGAGGTCGACCTCCTAGGTCGGGGTCGAGGTCAAGGAGGCTAAAAACGGTGTGAAATGGCCGTTTCGGGCAAAAGGAAGCCTCCCACAGAAAATTTCATAAAAATAAAAGTTACGGGGGCACCTCCGAAAATGGGGGATCGGACTAGGGTAGGTTAGGTTTAGGCATGTAACCAGCAACGCGGGTACCCACTGCTATATTATAAGACTCAATGTCCGTCCGTCCGTCTGAGGCTCACTTTTGAAGCAGCTATTTGACGGATTGAGCTGAAATTTCACTAGCTTTACACCGTGGAGTTCACGGTCATGTACTATTTTGGTTTTGGTCGGGTTACCGGTTTGGACTTGGGACGGGTTCTCAGGGTTGGCCTATAGGAGAAGCCGTAGGCATTTGATTTCTGCAGTAGCCATTGTTTGCAATCCGTATAGCGCACGGGTATTATCAGACAAGAAGCTTTTATTTCCTCCCGGGCAACGCCGGGTATGTCAGCTAGTGATGAATAAGATTGATAACTTAAAATTTGAATAGTATAAAATCAATTACTAATACTGAAGATGACTATGATCTAAATAAGATAATGTTATAAACTTGTACATTCAAAAGAAACAATGTACTCCGGCTTCGCAGTCGTACATTATTCTTTTGAATGTATTCGTTCATAACATTATACTATACGTATTTACAAAAGATAAAGAAAAAAGGGAATACTAAAGAAACCTTCGTATAAACACCGCGTGATATTAGTGAAATGGATAAAAAAACTTAATATCTTGTTATAAAGACTGGTATAGTCGAATCTCGAGGTTTCAGTAAGGAAAAAATAATGACTGGATACACACACTGTAGACTGTGCAGTTTGCTGGTAATTTGAAACGGTCTGTGAGAAGGAAACAGCTGCTGTCTTCTAATTATCAACTGGTGTATTTTGGACATATCAAATTCATTGGTTACTGGATTGTCTGAATACAGTTATACAGTAGATTCAAGTTACCCATGACCTCTAGCAATTATAGTGCAATCAGGTAAGCACACTTTATATAGTAAACCATATAGAAGGCCACAATGGAGAGGAGTGGTTTTCGTACTAATTCCGTTATGGTCATTTTTGAAGCGTTAATTATTGTGGAATTAGTTTCACCCTCGATAAAATTAATGACTGCTTCTTTTTATTTCTTAATTATTGAGTTCTCAGAATTAGAAGAAAAAAAATTCCATAATATTATTTATCTTTTGAAGCAACTATATACAGCAGATTAACTTCCAAAGTGAAATGAAAAATATACAAACAGTTAATAATTTTAAGTATCTATCAAGACACCGTTGGCAAGAATAGCGGACATAACAGTGAAATAATTTCTTCTTCTAGATGTACCCGCAAATGGTACACAGAAAGTAATTGATCAAAGAACGGGTGCAATGTTGTGTAGATGATTGTTCATTATCCTGCGCACAAGATACCAAGTTAACAATCACATTAAGTCTTTTGACAAAAAAGTGTTACGAGTGTCACAGGGGCCATTAGGCGCACAAATAATTCGTTTAGCACGACGAGAAATGTGGTTGAGAATGACCTTCACATAATGGCCAAGAAATAAAAAATTAAAACAAAGTAGATACATCATAACGCATCGTGGGAAAGAGATCTTTTTAGGATTGTAAGGTGTAGTTTTTTAGAACACCTGGCTTCAACAAGGGCAAAGGTTCAAGAATTCCAAAGTAGATACACCATAACGCATCGTGGGAAAGAGATTTTTTTAGGATGTAAGGTGTAGTCTTTTAGAACATCTGGCTTCAATAAGGGACTACTACTTTGAAGTTTTAGAACCGGGAGAAACGGTGAATAGTGATCGCTATATAGTGCATTATCACAGCAGATTTTACTTGTTCGTCGACCATAACGCACGACAATGCCCGGCCACATGTCTCCAGACTGACCAATGATTTTCCCCGGGACATCAACGTTGACCGAGTTCCACAGCCTCCTTATTCGTCGGACACGAACCACCTATGCGACTGGTACATATTCCGCAATATGGATGGGGATCGAGGAAACGGAGAATTCGCTGATCAGGCAATTCAGTCGACAGAAATTGGGGGAGAGAACTTACGCGACTTCGCCAAGATCTCAAGAAGATCACTGGAAAGAAATGGGAATATCTATTTTTCGTGTGTATCATTATTGTGCATATTGTAATAGTAGTGTGCTAAAAAGAAAGATTTTGTACGGGTATAAAACAAAATCAATAGGAAATCATTGAAAATATAGAATTATAAAGCACTAGTGGGAATGCCCGTCGTGCGTCGGGAGAGAGAAAAGGGAAGACTTGTTGTCTGATAATAAGGAATGTGATGCAAGCGTTGCATAATTGAGTAGTATGTGTTTTTGGATAGATAAATGAGGTAATAGATACGGTAATTTGATAAGTAAAGTACGTCATAAATACATGTATACTGAAATAACTTAATACAGTCTAATCTTTAAGCAAATTACGATGTTGAAAAGTTGCAATGCTTTTGAAAAGAAAAAGAAACAATTTAAATAATCAAACTCCTTTGTCACTCGCATAAAAATCATTGATGATGTCAAAATATATGTTATACTGTAGTTTCATAAAATATTTCTTAGATAATTAAAACGTAATCTTCTGATAACTCTGAATTCATTAAAAAGTGGAAATTATCATAATTATTTCATTCAGACGAGTATTATATGCAGTAGGTTTAAATTAATCTGACTAACGACGGAAAATTGACTATGGCAGCCAAATTCCGAGAGCATTCGACAGCTCAAACGACACAGAGCTCGACATGCTTTGTATATGTATAATTAAGGACGACAAAAACAGAATAGATTTTCTGAAAGTACAGAATCGCTTATACAGTAAGTCGTCGACAAAATAACTCTAAAAAATTTATAACAACAAACTTGTAATATTGAAAAACAATGCATTTGTATGCTTTTTCTCAATGGAAAACGAACAACCCTTAAAAATTATAAAACGTGTGAACAACAGATATATTTTGAATTCACCCGTGGAGGTTTACATAGAAACTGTTTGCATCATATTCACCCTAACAAAAACAAACGGTACCCTAGACTGTTTATAGGTAAATCCTTTAAAATTGCGAATTTAAAATTTTCTGTACATATTATCAAACTCAAAAGCAACAGAAAAGCAGACAACAAACGTTATCTTCTGGACCTCATCGACAATAAATTTGTCGACATAGGGGTGATTTATAACTTCTTGGCCTTAAATAGAAATGAGTCACATTTATTTTACTTTCAGTTTGCGGATCGCATCTGAATAGTAGTCTGCATCTTGGTCTTTCAGAAACTCGTCCACATTATCAGTGACGTGATGGTCCGAGACAAAAATGCATCCACCAAACTTCTACGTCATTCTCGTGGGGAGGTGGTAATCAGTGGATGCCAAATCAGGAGAATAAAAGCGGATGTTGGACCAACTCGAACCAACATTCGTGATGGCACTTATAACCACGGCCAACGACTTAATCAAATTGCTGTGGATTTTTGTTGAATTAACAGCAAATCACCTAAAGTGCACTCACATGGAGTGGACACGAACGATTCAGCTCAGCTCATTCTATCAAAAGCCGAGAGATTATCAATCACTCCTTGTATCCTCAAATGGAATATCCGGGCAATTGCCTTCTAAAAATGGACTCGGTGGTTTCTCCGAGGGAAATTTCCGTGACCTTAAGATAATTCCACGCGACCTTGACCTACTTTAAATTAATTGGTCTAAGACATCATGGCCTTGACCTACTTTTGACGTGGCAGACCTTGATTGAATGACCTTCTTATGACGTCACGTTATAGACTCATATGTTACTATTTTAGCTTGATATGAAGGCCACGGAACCCTTAGTACTGCGTGACTTTAGTGAAAGTTTTTTTTATTATCAACTAATTATCGCAGTCAGGTTGCTTACGTTTATTAGTTCTCACGCGTACCTTGTTTAATTCTGAGTCAATTTCAAAGGTTAGCTCACGCTTGAATGTCATACTGACTTTTGTACGAACTTTGGAAATTTTATTTGCAGTCAGATATCGCTCATAAGATAATTTTTCTTACCCAAGGTTTATTTTAACTCATCCGTGTAGTCAGTCTAGACAAGTGGTTCATAACCTGGGTTTTTAGGATTATGGTGAACATCAAAACAAAGCAAATGAACAGACTTTTATGCAAAGGAGATATGAGGGCGACCTTTATAAAGGGCACGCATTTTCATTGGTAAAAATGTCAGGTGTTCGGCGAGTGTCAGGTAGATTTCGTTAGGGTTCGGCGCGTCAAGAAAGGTTAAGACCACTGCTCTAGACAAATCAATATGATCGCCGCGCGTTGAGCGATTATATAGGGTATTAAAATATCAGTCTTCTTCACTTTTCATGGAGACCGAATTATGTATACCTTGGTGGATAAATAGGCAATATAAGGCGATGTTACGAAAGTACTCTTTGTTGTCCGTTGCACTATTCAAGTGAAGAAGAAGAAGAAGTGACAATGGGATATTCTATATTTGTCGGCACTAACAAAAGTCTCCACAAAGCCTATAGGAGATCTGGAGCTAATGCATCATACGCACCAACCGTATAAAAGTACATATATTGACACATTAACCGTATATTGACATTTACCGTCCTGAATAACCGTGGATCGATGCCATCAAAGTTATACTGGTGAAATATTAGCATATTTATACAAGTGAGTTGTAATATTTTCGCGTGAGTGTTTGTGAAGACTGACATTATCTCTCCTTGCTTACCCAAAGGTTTATCGGTTTCTTCTTCTCAAGATTTTCTTAATAATTTAAATTCTG
>JAUYWV010137912.1:0-10742 GCA_032274565.1 Nematoplana nigrocapitula
GACGATAAAGAGAATTCAGTGATTCAAAATAGTTTGGCGGTAAAGAGAATTCAGTGATTCAAAATAGTTTGACGATAAAGAGAATTCAGTGATTCAAAATAGTTTGACGATAAAGAGAAATCAGTGATTCAAAATTGTTTGACGATAAAGAGAATTCAGTGATTCAAAATAGTTTGGCGGTAAAGAGAATTCAGTGATTCAAAATAGTTTGACGATACAGAGATCTCAGTGATTCAAAATAGTTTGGCGGTAAAGAGAATCAGTGATTCAAAATAGTTGAACGGTAAAGTGCAATAAGTTTGATAAGTTTGAATGAAATCTTTGCATCGATGTTTCAGTTCACAATTCAGTATGAAGTTTATTTGATGTCATGTGCAAGTTGTACACAATTGTAAGAGAATAGACGCTTGTCTGAGGCCAAGTTCAACATTCATCCTCCTCCTTCTTGTATCAACTGTGAAATACTGGAGAAAGTAATTTCTTAAGACGGTTAGTGTGGAAGATCAAAAGATGAAGTGGAAGGACAGGAACGGCAGCTTGTTTTTTGGAAGCGTGTCAACAAGATGATATAACGTCAACAAGACAAACTGCCGAAGAAATGAGTATATCCTAGTCGTTTGTTGTTAGGATTCTCAAAGAAAAAGAGCTCCACGTTTATAAATCAGAAATGACTCAGCTATTTTTCGAGGATGTCACAAATCGAAGAATCGAAATCTGCCATATTGTAGTCCACAATTTGCAAGCTTAGCTTAAAAAACTGAATTTTTCAGATGCATTGGTCTTTGGTTTAACGAGTAAGATCAAGCATCAAAATGTGCACAGATGGACACTTCAAGATTGCAAATCCTGGAAATACGCAGACGCTGACTGTTTGGGCCTGTATTGGTCTTAGTGGCATTGTTTCCACGACATTTCTCGCGACACATTGAACGGAGAAAGATACCAATGGCGCTGGAAAAACCTGGATTTATCAACAAGACGGAGCTTTTTGTCACTGTGCAGCAAAATCTCGTGCAATATTCCCGAAAGATGGTTTGGAAGACACGGACCATACAGTGGAATGGCCACCTCGAAGAAGTCCAGACCTGAGCTCGTGTGATTTTTTCATTATGGTCTTACTTACGCAGTAAAGTTTACCATCCCATATCTTTCCACGTTTGTACAGTATATCCTAGGTAAAAGAATTAGAAAAGAAATGGACAATATTCTCATGCAAATATTTCGTCATACAATGTGCTAACTTTATGAGACGGATAAACTTCTGTATTGAAGCTGGTGGTAACGTTTTTTGTCTAGTATGTACAGTATATAAATAAACCTGATGAAAACAAACTGATTTCTCATTACCGCCAAAGTATTCTGAATCACCCCATATTTGAGCTGCTCCAACAGTACTCCTACTTGATTGCGTTGGGCCGCGAGACATCTGATTGTATCCCAATCGTGGGTGCAATCAGATCCGCTTTGAGGCGGGGTAAGAGGTGGTGGGAGTCTGCCAATGCGATCTTTGTGGAAACGAGATCTCCGTCAGGGAGACTGCCTTCTTCTTCTTCTTGTTCTTCAACTTCCTGGACGGGGGGGGGGGGTCGTCAACGACCCGATCACCCTCAGGAAAGGAAGAGCGCGGTCAACACCGTAACTGGGCGAAGCATACGAGTCTCCCAAAGGTGCCCACCAAATCACCTCTGCAGCAGATCTGTGTGATTCACATGTCATACTACTCTTAGTAGTGATGCAGAGGTAGACACCAGCATCCACCGCAGAGGAAAAACAGTCACGAGAGGAAGCGCGCGTGAATCGGACAGTTTCGTTAGTCCTATTGAACTTTTTAGCAGATGCACCTCGACGGGTACTGTCCTTTTTACCCCTTTTTTGGATAGCCGCTGATATTAATCATGAAAGGTTGACCTAGCCGAGATTGGAACCAGGAAACCTCGGTGTTTCTGTCAAGCACGCCGAGCGCGTTACCACTCCACCCCCGCGCCCGCTAATGCTGCTAATGTTGTTTTCGTCGTCGTCGTCACTCATCAGGGCCCTTGCTCCACTTCCAGTAGGCCACCCCTCAAACGACTTCTTGCACTGGTCTTGGAGGTTGACGAGATCTAGCTTCGTTCTCTTCCTCCATCCAGCTGGGCATCTTATCACCCGATACAGGTCTCGTTGTTGTTGTTGTTCATTCCCGGTCGAGAGGGCGCGTCAGCATCCCTACCACCCTGAGGTTGGACAGCACGATCGGTCCTCTCTGTACCCAGGAACCGCAGGCGAGCGGCCGTATGGTGGGGCAGTCCAGGACGAGATGTTGAGCGTCCTGTGGGCCCCCGTGAAAATGGGGCAGTCTGGTGAGACCGCCCTCCCGGTGCGTTGGAGGTACACCGAAGAAGCGGCGAGTGTCCAGAGCGGAGCTATAGGCCAGCATAACCTCCTCCACGCCCACGAAGAGGATCGTCCCAGCACCGCCACTCGTAACGCCGTCGGTGGCAGTTCCATCGGTTCAGAGCTGAATCTCGTCAGGGGGAGGACTCCAATGGTTTCCTGCGTTGCGAGCTTCCTGACCTGAAGAGGGTCGTCCCGCGACGTTGGAAAGGATAGGTCCGTGTGGATGTGTTTTCCCAGGAAGAGCACGTAGGGCGTCCCTAGCCGACGTCCCTATAGCAACAGATGTGGCCAAGTCCTTCCATTTCCGTCTGAATTGGCCCGGTCTACCCGGAGCGATAAGTCTCTGCGGCATGGTCCTACCGGCGAAGGTCCTCGCAGGGGTCTCTTGACGGTGGCGAAGGGTGCGCTCGTGAAGAGCGGGTGCACAACTTGTGACCTAGGGAGGACTATTCCCACTCGTGATATAGTGCATGTGAAACTCGGCTTTCGTCTTCGTCAGACAGTAAATTCATTGTAGGAAAAATATTTGCCTGGTCATGGAGTATTTTTCTACCGCTTTCATGTAACTCATTCCTGATTTTACAGTAAAGAAGTCTGTGAAACAGATCAAAGAATGATACAGTAGGTGTAGTACAGTAGCAATTGTAGCTCTGGTTTCGGGACAAAATCGTAAAGCCGGCATCAGAGTCACGTCAGTCTTTGGGAACCCAATTCTCAATGCCTGCTTTACGATTTTGGCCCGAAACAAGAACACGAAAATACTACGCAAGTATTGGACGCAATTTGGACACCAGCAAAGCTGAGCTCACCAGATTACACTCTTTAATCTGCGTTTTATTCTGTAAAGTTTGTCTGTGATTTTATCTGTGTTTCATTGTTGTTATGGTTTTAGTTCACTTTTCAATTTTATAGGCGGCAGAATCGTTATGATTAAAATTAAAGCTTAAAAATAACAACAAATCACACCGCCGCCATCCTGCTTTTTATATTTTACCAATTCACACTTATTGACCAATACTCGTAGCATTAAGAAAATAATAAAATGGAAAATTGCAAATAGTCTTTAAAAGTCATTTAACAATTAAAATAATAATCTTATTTTATTAAAGTTTTGAATTTTTTTCAAAGTTGGCTCAGCTCACCGGAGGGGGGAGCTCTTTTACAGGCTACGTGACTGTCATTTACCATCATTGATTTCAATCATCATGATTTTGTTAATTCATCTTGCAATTTGCTATTTTCTGACATGCAAAGGCCGAAAACACTTTCAAACAAAGTGACTGACCTCTTTTTAGAAGCATGTTTTTACCTTTAGTAGAGTTACCGTGAAATGTCACGGTTATGTAGATGTATAGTACATCGCATTACAGATAATAATAGTACTATTGTAAATCCTATATAATTATTTTTTTAAATCGGAAGTTTATGTTGTGTACAAGGCATGAAATCAAATTAGCCCAAACAAACGAATTCAAGTATAGCTAGAGTAGACGGCGAAGGCAAATTGAGGAGGCCGTGAGACGGAGGTCAAGTTACGTGGGAAAACAGGCTGAAGGAAGTGAAAAGACAAGAAAATGGCTGATGTGGTTCACGAGAGCCACTTTCCGTGAAATGGTAAACAAGTGAGAATATTCCAGCTCGATTTGCTGTTTGCATGGACAAGATAAAAAGAAACAAGCATTGGATTAGACAATGATGGTCACAAGAAGGTAGATGGACTGTGTAAAGAGAGACATGAAAGGGAACGTGTTGGTGAATCAGTTTGAAAGAAGTGACTTCAACGAAGTCGTTCAACCCACCCCTTACCTACAAGGGGAAGGAGCCGATGGTCCGGCGCTCGCTTCCTGTCTTCTTCCTCTTGCCGGAGCTGCCTCATATGCACCGGCATGATCAATAACCCCCCCCCCCCTCCCAGTGCAACACACCCGGACCGCGGAAGTCTACAAAAACCTCTCCTGGAAAAGAGACTGCAGCAAGACCAAATCTACAGAAGACGCCGTTCTTCTAGCCTCAATCCGCTTGGGACAACACAAAGTTTCAGCCACTTTATGGACAACACCATAGATAGAAACGAACACTCTCGAGCACTGGCTCCTTCATTGTACGGGTACCCTTTTCCCCCGACTCAATATTTTTGGCGGCGTCCCTTCCCTCAGCGTCTTGACTAAGAAACCCTTCTGTAGAGTACCGTTTGTGGCGTCGCCTCTTCAACAACAACAACAACAACCAACAAGCGAAACAGCTTGAAGGAAGATGAAAAGAAGTGTGTAATCAGATTTGTAAATATATATAACTCTTTTCCGTCGTCTGCTTACCTATCAAATGGAGCACCTCCAGGGAGGAGAGACAGTGATAGATCTTGCGCATCAGACCCTCCATGAAGATGACGTCACTAAGACAGATGGACAGATAATAGAGGCTGGCCGGAAAGGCCATCAGCTCGTTGAAGTCGTGGAGTTGCATTGCGTTGCTGAAATCGAGGGTGATATAGCGTAGATTAGGGCACTTGTTGGCCAGCTCTTCGAGGACCGAGATGGTGATGAGGTCGCTGCCCAGCTCTATGTAGCGCAGGGCAGTACCGCAGCGTTGGGTTATGAGATTCAAGAAGACCTCCACCGAGCCGATGTACAGGCCGTGGTATTCGGGCCGGAGATTGAGCGACTGCCACAGGACGTTGTCGTAGGCGATGCTGCGCCACTTCTTGCACACGCAGGCAATGTTACACAACTCTTTGTGGCTGAGGTAGGAAAAGATTTTCAGCAGTAATTTGTCCGGCACATGCCCGATTGTCAGGGCGTTGGCCTGCAAAATAGAAAAAAACAGTAAACCATCCGTGACCTAATTAATGACGTCATGACTAGTCCACAGACCAAACCAAAAAGGGATTGTTTTACAACCCACGTAGCCCTTTAGTTGCTTAAGAGAATGCCAGTGGGCCGATGCAGCTACGCGTGCAAGTGTTATTATGAATAAACCACAACGCACTCAAGTTGAATATCAGTAGCGTGTGTACGGCGTACGTTCAACTGACTCCTACAGTGTCCGCTAGCACAGCGCCGTAGTCTTGCGTGTTCGACGTGAGACAGATTACACCAGAGTGAGAGAGAAAACTAATAAATCACCTTGGCCGACTGTGCGGCTTTAAGCCAGCCACCCAGTGTCTGAGTGAGTGAGTGAATCAAGTGCACTGGCTCGCGCGTTCTCTCTCTCTGTCAGCAAACTGACCAATCAGACGACGTGTTCTAAGGGTATATACGACATACCCAACGACCCAGAGAACGTAGCTTGCTTTATAATATAGATACTACTTTCTAATATTTATAGCTGAGGCGATCTTCTTTCTCCCGGTCCCCAGCACCATCTTCAAAGATTCGGTATCAGATTAAAAAAACCTTTTGATATTGGTAAACAATCGACTGGCACAGTTGCCATCCGGGGTTGAGGGAAATTTAATTTAGGCCGTATTTAGACTCAAATCTTCTCTACCAGAGCTAACTATATACCCATACCAACAGTGCCTATTCATAATTACCTTTTCTAAAAGCAGCTAGACGTTGGAAATTAGGTATGCTGACGGGATTGTAAGATCATATTCCAGTTAAAATAGATATTTTGTTAGCGTGAAAGCTTTTGAACTGAGGAGATTAAGAAATTATTTTTAAATTTATTGTCTGACTTCCAAAGCATCGGATGTGATTGTTAAGATACATTATGAGTAGTCCGGTTCAAAGGCCAACAACTAAAGCAGTTTCGATTTAAAAATGGAGTCAGACAAGGATGTCTAGTCTCTCCACTCTTCTTTGATGATGATGGAGAGAAGAAAATTATGAGAGAAAATTATAAGAAGATTTCACGCATCGAGATCTGCGAAAGTGATTGGAGAAAGTATGTAGATCCCAGTTCATGGAGAACATGACATAGATCAAGATTATACTCGAGATGGTAAGAAAAGCCACATTCAACCTGCCAGAAAGAAGTGTGTAAATTCATGTTCGACATGAGCTTGGAATTTAAAGTAAAGCTCGCCAGAGTTCTGGAGTGAAGCACTGCTTTGTATGGATGTGAAAGTTGGATATTAATGCGGAAAGATGAACACACATGGTCATGTCGAGATTTATTTGAATTGTGGCTGTGGAGCAGAGTGCTGAGAGTGAGCTGGCAGGAGAGGAAGACAAGATTTGAATGGATAGATAACATGAAGAATGCGAGGAATACCTACGGCTCTGAAGAATGCTAAGGCGTAATGAATTGAAGTGCACTTAATATTCATGAAGCTGTTTTCACGGAGATAGTTGCAGACATTATCGACAACGTGAGAGAATTTGGTGAATATTTCGCCACCGTTTCAGGTAATCCACGAAAGAGAAAAGGATGTTTTGATGCGATGACATCATTGTGAAATATCGATGAAAACCCGACAGCAGGAGTGCTGAGTTCACTTCGTCTTGGACTTGGCGATGAATTCATTGGTTGGTGGTCGAGAGTCGGGGCGCGGTAACTATTTGATCTGCTCCGACAGCCGGTTGACCTTGGCTGCGCTGACCAGCGGTATGGTATTCTGGCAACCAGAAATTGGGCGCGTCTAGATTATCCTTTAATGCGGGTAGAGGGCACCGTTCTTTCGCATTGGATCCCCACTCATTGCGGGCTTCGTGGAAATGAGGTCGATGGCAGGGAAGCCAAGGAGGCTGCAAACCACCCGAAAAACGACGATGGGTCACGGTGTCCTTCAGGGCGACTAGGGCCCTCATCGATAGGGGAGTCAACAATCCCAACAATACGGTCCATGTGCGTGTACTTGCCTGTTCCTACCCCGACAGACTGAGACGATGATTTTGCGTCTCAGAAGCGAACATTGTAGGCTTTTAGCGACGTATAAAACCCGTCTTGACCGGCAAGGTACAGTAATTCAATTTGTCCACATTGTGGAGAGGATGAGCAGAATCTGGAGTACTGGCTCCAGGTATTCCCTGCTCAGCTAGGTCCGTCTATAACAGTGATGACAGAGGATCCTGTGGTGGTGCAAGCGGGAGCTCCGTCTCCTCACCCCATCCCATCCCATGACATGACATCATCAGACAAAGTGCACTTACGTCATCGGTCGGAAAAAGCGACGCTCTCGGATGCATGGAAAAGCGTCGCTGGGCATTTTTGGCCAACTCGTAGAGCTGATCCTTATCCATATTTGATTAGATCCACGAATGGGTTTACCTGATATGCCAGTTATCGACGGGGTCGGGCGGGCGCACAGCCCTACCGCGATACAATATGGCTGAAAGTAGCACGAACAATGATGTCGTTCTTTCTTGGACGCCGAACAGAATGCTGTGAACGATGCGGTGATTCAAGGAAGCAACAAAATATCAGCCAGACGAAACTTGGTCGACAAAATGGGCAAATTTCTCACTCACACTACCCCCTTGCTATCAGTGCATCGGAAGCACTAACCACACAACGTGCGGTGCTGCTTTCCTGATATTCGCACAGAAGCACACAGATGGCGCGCGAGAGAGAGAGGGAAAGAAATGTATATATACCCTCAAATTACTCCGGTAGAAGAGGCACTGATTTCGAATGATTATATGTAGGCATGGCTATTATCCAGCACAGGAATCTAAATAGCCCAACGGACAACTGGCTATCACTCACTCACCCTTATATCGCTCCTCATCTTCCCCTCTGCCGAAAACAACATTTTTTGGTGCACAAATCAATCAGGCAAAATGTCACCTATAGTATAGTATATACTGTATAGTAGACGCACAGCCTAGAGAGACTGGGGGTCTGTACGCACACACATGCGTGGTGCTATCCCTCTTTTCTTGACCCCATCGCTACATGTACGTGTGCATCAAGTGTCAGAGAAGAGAAGAGTGAGGGAAGGACCTGTTCGTTTTCCATCCATTCCCTCTTTCTCTCGCCTCGCCCTCCCCGCTCTCATCACCTGGTTTATCGATCAACTTACCTAGCAGTAGTTCGTCTTCTTTCCTCCATTCCTTCTGGTCATTCCGCGGTTAGTCTTCTCATGTTAGCAAGGTAGCCAGAGTTAACCACCGTGTCTATCGGACAGAGATGTTTTTCTGGGGGAGGACGGGGGGGGGGCGGGTGTGAGGGCGGGAAAAGAGGATCATGCGACACCAAGACTGAACAAATTTCAGTATTTTAACCCATTTAAACGCATTGATTGTTAAAACGATCATCAAGGGATATGTTTTTAAATTTGGATATATATATATATATTATCTATATAATATTACTATTATTCATATATATATACAGTATATATATATATTTTAAGTTATAAATAATATCTTTATTTAAGTTTTGTGCAAAATATATTATTAACAAACATTTGGTGCGAAGTTTAAAACTGCGAATTTTTACACTTGTGATGAAACGACAAAGTAAAGCCAAATAAATCAATTGCAATTCAAAGGTAACAACTTGTATTTATGATATATTTTATTAGTATACTTCTCAAATAATAATTTAGTAATGTTTTGAGTGGTATATTTCATTGTTTTTATATATTTGTGTGGTCGTTATAACGATCATTGCGTGGATGTACTGTATGTATGTATAACATAATTTTTCCAATGTTGTAAAATGATATATATCTTCGATATTATAAATATTTTTATTTTTTGTGTTAAAAATTTACTGATAATAAAAACATTTTATTTCATTTACTATAAAAAAAGTTTAAAAAAATATTAACTGTTGTTGGATTTGAACCCACGCCCTGTGGTTCCATAGTCCAACATGTTACCATTGCGCCACGCAACTTCTTATATAGCGGGTCATTTTATTTGTATTATATTCCTAACAATTATTATGTTGGGAAAGTGTCTGTTAGAAACATACCTTCATAAACTAGTCAAACATATTTATTTATGCTACTTTCCAGGTTGAACGAAGTCATTGATCATGTCTTGGACAACGAAGAGCCAGATGGGCAGATTGATATAACTGTACACCCACCAGAGAACGGAGATTTTTCAGCAGCAGAAGACAATGACGAGGACAATCCTGTCACAGATAATCTACCCGCTGCTCATCTTAAGGCACCCGCAGAGACTAATAGACATACGGCCACTTCAAATAGCATTAAAAACGATGGAATGGGATGATCCACCTCCAGATCCTGTCGAAGAGTTCAATATTCTACGAGATATACATGTCGGTTTTGAAGATTGCGTCGATCTCGTTGATTTTTTGTGAAGTATTTGGATTCCGAATTAATGGAATTTATATTGACCCAGACGAACAGTTATTCTGGCGTGAATGCCACGTTGAATGAATTATATGCAATATTAGGCGTTCTCCTAGCATCAGGCGTAGTCTGTCAAAGCCGGAAACGTGATTAATGGTCGACAAACAACTTGAAAAAAACATGGCTATATCATCTGCCATCGGACAACGGCGCTATGAAACCATATACGCAAAACTGCACTTTTTGCCAACAAATATTAAAACTGTGCTTTGGAATGAAAAAATAATAATTTGTTAACATATTTACGCAATGATTGTTATAACGATCATGCCCTAGCACAAAAATAAATGTTCAAATATTTTTAAAAAAATTCAAAGTTGTTCACGGTTACTAAAATACAATTTAAAAGGTTTTGGACGTAGTGCATTTATTTGATTCCATCGTGCGTTTAAATGGGTTGAGTTACAAGCTCCTAAAGAGATCGACAAAAATGACGTCACCGACTAAAATTCTTAATGGTTCTCTTTTGTGAATTTCGCGTACGGTTCGTTCCATGAGCTGTGCATGGGATCCTGAGCAGGTATCGAAAACAGTGCATTTGAAATGCCTGGACTTTCATTTCATTGTCCATATGTCACAATCGAATAGTGCAGTTGACATTGCTATCGCCCGTGGAATACAAACTTTTGACCCTGTTGTTACATTTCTGTTTTTCCTTATTTTATTCAGCCGGACAAGTTCAGAAGTTAAATCAGTTAAAATTATTATTTGTATTAAATCAAAATGGCTGTCTAGGTGTTGGTCAAAACGTCTTCACAAGTTGGTAGACATAAAAGGCTGACGCACGGAGGGACAGCAATGGAATGCTATTGAATTATAAAGACTATAGACGAATCCGGAGAAAATAATGCTTTAAAAAATAAACTGACATTCCAAAACATAAAATAACGAAGAACAGGAAAGACGGCAAGTGCAAGAAGCGGTAGGTGAATTAACACTGGCGGTGGAAAGACGGCAAGTGCAAGAAGCGGTAGGTGAACACTGGCGGTGGAAAGACGGCAAGTGCAAGAATCGGTTTGTTGTTGTTGTTATGCCGTTGATGGCCCAAATCGGGTCGCCAAGGGATCCACTTCAGAGAGAAGAATGGAGAGAG
>JAUYWV010137923.1:4091-19334 GCA_032274565.1 Nematoplana nigrocapitula
ATAGAGCTTTCGTTATCCACATTCGATCAGCACACCTACAATATAACAGACGTTCTCGGTCGATTTGAGAAAATACTATAGAGCTTTCGTTATCCACATTCGATCAGCACACCTACAATATAACAGACGTTCTCGGTCGATTTGAGAAAATACTTTCACCCCACCTAGAAAATGCTTGAATGTCAACTTTATTATGGGAAATCCGCCATACGAGTTAAACATGTCTTGCGCAGGGTCCAATTTTCATAGTATATACTTGAACTAATTCGTAGAAAAGTTGACTTACGTAAATCTATGCATATCGGTATGCGCCAAATATTTATCGACCTTTAATAAATGTCCGACATTTGGTACGACATCAGCGATAGACGAGAGATAGAGAAAATGAGACAGAAATAGCCCCAATCTTGCTTGTAAACATAATTACCACTGGCATGATCTACTGGCTGCTCTTCCCCTTTTTCTATTATCGCTATTTGGCTTTATCTAACCAATCTAATCCTCTTGTTGTTTGCATATCGTGATTATCTTGATTTCTTACTTACACCATCATGATGTGCTTCATTTTACTCTGATCGGTTTTTCTCGTTTCCGGCATCACTGTGGGACACCCTAGCAAGGCCCAAAACAAATAACGACTAAAAAAGATAAACTACGCTAAGGCTTTTGTACAGGAGCTAAAAGAAGAAGCCGCATCAGCAGCCCTCTTCTGGGTGATATTAAACGATTTAGTTAGATGCATCTGCCGGCACAGACCTCTCGCGGTTGCGGCTCCCCTTTCACATCCTCCTTGACTCAGTAAGGACGTGGAGTCAGCCCACTGGCGAAGAAAGATCTGGGGCCCCTCCCCGACAGCCCAGGAGCTGTTCTGCAACGTCCAATTACTGATGGACTTCAACGACAGTATTCCGGTGAGACTTCTCGCCCCGATTTGAGACAACAGCCCCGCTCTGGTCTCGTGGCATTCAACGGAAGAAGCTCCCCTAACGAGATGCGGGGCGGCTGTGAACAACAACAACTGGATAAGAAAGATGGCGGACTGCCTTTGCCCATTGAGTGAGAGTTGGTCGTCACTCGCTTTGTGCGACAAACTAATCCGGGCTGTAGGCCCCTGGACTGACAGAACGCGAGACAAGGATGTACAGTATTTTGAATTTGGGTGTCACCAGTGTCCTCGTACAAACTATCTCTCTGTCCTCCGACCACTGTTCTCATTTGCCGCCTCTGACTCACACGCACACATGCGAGTTCCAGCGTCCCCGCCACACTGCACACAACACAACGTGCGAGAGGGAGTTAGGGAGGATGTGGTGTATTGCATCTTTGTGACGTAGAGCATCTGTGCTGGATTCTAGCCGTGTTTATAGCTGAGGCGCCATTGATACGGCTGCAGCTGTGTTTTAGGTATGTTTGGGTGATCATATAGACCCATCCCGAACATTACTAACCACTGTGTGCCACGCCTCGATCTGTCAAGGTCTTTTGTGGGAGTGTAACGATGGAAAATAAATAGCCCATTAAACTATGACCGAATTTATGAGGAAATGCAAAGAGAGTTGCTGAGAAAAGAGAAGTCTGGCGTAATATTGTTGCCAACCTTCGAATCGGAGACGGCACCGCATGATGATGATGAGGAAAGAATCAAAGTAGTCTATACCAAAAACGAATATGTAAATGTATCAACTGCTTTACAACTGTAGCAAGGGAGTGCTACAATTTAAGAATCAACATTCTTAGCGAATACTGCTAAACATCTTTTCAGAACGGGGAGGGCGGGGTTTGCATAGGCTGGCCGGACGGGAGCTGGGAAGTGGTGCACGAGCTACAGAGCGGAGCTTGTCGCCCTACGTAATGCCACACAGCTACTACTCGAGAAAGGAGAGGAAAAGGGTGCGAAGAACACACAGACAGACAGTAAGACAGCACTAGAAAGCATCCAGAACTTTGGACAGAAGAACAAAGGCCTCCTCCTTACAGACCATCAGAAAGAAGGGGATGAATAGTGAATACCATCACACTGCGGAATAGACGGAAACGAAACAGCAGATAAGCTAGCGAAGCAAGGAGCCGAAGAAGACCAAACCCAAACGTCGATCGATCTATAATTTGCCATCAAACAGAGTACAACGTCTAACGAGGAGAGAGGAAAATGGAAAGTGCGAGCCTCCTGGCACACGGATATCACCCGAGGAAGAGAAACCAAACCAGAACCTGACGAGGAAGGAGGCGGTGATAGATACTCCACCAACTGCGAGTCGACAAAAGCCCACTAACCGGAGCCTACCTCCACAAGATCGGAGTGACGACAGACCCGACGTGCGAACACTGCGAACTGGGCCCTGAAGATGCGGCCCACCTTCTACTCAAGTGCCCAGCATGGGCAATCGAGCGGAGGATGACCCTGGGCCCCAACTGTTCTCAACCAGGCCAATTTGGTGATAGAATTATTTGCGCGGATCGGCCGCCTGTTGCAGCCTCTGAATACTGTTAAACTATACAGGCAACAAGGTATTGGGAGACTGGTCAATAGCAAGAAAATGTTGCACCAGCAGCAGTTTTGCCCATCCATCAACTGCGAGAGCGCTCACCTTCCTCTCTCCAACACCTATTTATACCTTACCAGGATCAACCCAGACCACCCCGGGCACGAGAGGGACACCCAGAGTTATCAACCCCCGTTCCCTTCATCTTGGCCAAACCCTTCTCTGTCCTTCACCACTGACCTTGAAAGGTGCAGGACCTCATGATGGCGGTTTGGTTGTTTGGACGACGGAGCGGTCTTTCTTGGCTGCGCAGAGCATTGAACCCCCATAGTCATCGCGGACTTCATGGAAATGAGGTCGCTGACAGAGGAGCCCAGTAGGCTGTGAGTCACCCAGGACCCTGTCTAGGTGTCTTTCAGTGCGCCTAGGGACCTCATCAAGAGGAAAGTCGGGGATCCCAATCTGGTCCATATTTGGCTGCGCCCAGACCGGCGGGCCTATCCCGACAGGCGGAGACGCTGATTGCGCGTCTTAGAAGCGGGGACTGTAGACTGCTTGCGGCGTATCGACCCCTGCTCCCCTATGTTCGTATCGACCCCTGCTCCCCTATGTTCGTATCGACCCCTGCTCCCCTATGTCCGCTACTGCTTCGCCCCTGTCGGCCGGTGCTGACGGAGGATTCTGTGGTGGTGGCCTCGTGTCTCCTTTGGCGGGGGTGCCGCCAAATCCAATCCAATCCAACAACATCAATAACTATTGAATACTCTAGCCAACGTCTTGATTCACAATATGCAAGGCCAAAAAGATCGAACTACGGCCTCTCTCTGTTCATTATACTGGGGTATTTTCTGGTTTGGAGGAGTGTTGAATTGCAAGATTTATTTGATAAACACCTAAATAAATTTGACGAATCGAATTCCGTTCTATAATGTAACACAACCTCCTTTTTATATTTGAATCGGCAGTGTCATATAATAAATATAGTGAAATGACTGAAATCAATACAACAATTCTGAGGGCCCTTTTATAATTAATTTGATTGACTGTCAGATAAAAAAGTAAACATTGAACAAAGCTGTAGGAAAGGGAGAATGGGGTGTCTTGCCTCTAAACCCAGCTGCCTTTTTTAAAACTGGGAATTGTTAGTCGGGATGAGCACAATTGTACAGTATATTGTTTTCACGGTAGAAAGCGAGAACATTCCCCGTATAAGACCTGGGATTGGGTTGGGGCAACGTTATCTTAGCGATTCCGCCGCTGCTAACTGCTTTGATAAATAATTAAACGTGCTTCCAGTTTAGACGGCCAAAGCAACTATATACTGTATGTAGAGTATGCCTAAAACGGAATGTCGTTGACAACGCAACTCGCCTCATCAATAGCTTTTGAATGCTATATAGAATTGTCTTCTTTGGGAAGCAGTTATTCCCCTGTTGTCCAATTCTAATAATTTTCGTTGACGCTACTTTTCCGACTCTCTCTCTCTTCACACAAGCCAAGGTGCGTACGCATAAGTGGAAAATCGGGGAATTTTCGAAAGTCTCTAAAGTTCTGGGGAAAATCAGGGAATTTGACTGTTTTTCTCTCCCATGTTCACCACACCAAGTCGAGTTCGAATATCTTCACTTCCTATGGTGATGTCATCACGAAGAGTGGCTCCCCCGATCCACCTCAGCGTGTGCATTTCAGGTTTCTCAAGCAATCTCTGTGGTGGTCCATGTATGTAGAATACGACCTGCCTTATAATGGTTTTGTAGCTAGTGGCATTTACTTGTGACATGACAGGGGCGATTACATGCCTCTTCTTCCAGGCCTCTTTCACACCTAACCCCCTCCCCCTCTCGGTAGGTACCATTCTTATGCCATGGAGAAAGTCCCTCACACGGGATAGCCCCTCATGACGGTTTGCCAGGTCGGTTGGTTGAAGATACCCGACCTCTTCCGGAGGATGGGGGGGGGGGCAGCGCGCGGCCGAGGCCCACTAACCGGGCAACTCTCCACGACCGTCTCCAAAGGTCTATGAGGCCTACCGTCTCGCCAAAGATGGCAAGGCGGAGAGCCGAAAAGGAGGCACATGAAAGAAGCATATGAGAAAGGTCCTCCATAGGAGTGCAAGAGGGGGAATCGGATTGACCAATCCGGTGGAGATAGGATTCAGGGAGGGTGGAGTGCCCATTATAGCAAAGGCGCGAAAGCTCTCAACGGGAAGTACGGGGAAGTTAGAAGCTCACCCGGAGAAGTATTTGTAATCTGGTGGTCTAGAAGTTTGTTGCAAAGAGTAGAGCGTTAGGAGGAAAGAAGAGAGTGGTGGAGGAAAGAGGAGGAGGCAGAGTGTGAGATTGGAGCGTTGAAAGGAGAGGTGGCGCCGGTCTTGGCTAAGGAGTCGGCCCTGTCATTGCCCCGAAGAGATGAGTGGCCCGGAATCCATTGAAGGTTTACCGTTGCACCCATGTCGTCGAGGCGTCTGAGGGAGGACCAGATAGAGTGGAAGTTGGAAGTGAGAAGAAAGGACGGCCCCGAGTTCAGAAGGTATAGGGATGAAAGAGAGTTCGAGAGGTCTCTGTGCCCAACCTCCCAGATAAGGGCCGCGCGGATGGCTGAGATCTTCGCGATGAAGCTGGAGCAATGCTCTCCCGCTGGGAGTGAGAGATCATCGCTCTGGCCGTGCAGGTTGCAGGAGATTGTTGCGCCAACGCCGCCCACAGATGACAAGGGGACAGCTCATTGAGTTTCGCCAGGTCGGCTCCCGGCCCGAGGAGAGGACTCAAAAGGCAAGTGCCGTCCTTCGTCGGGTCAATTCGGCCGAGAGTGCTCCACTCGGGGTTGGTGGAGGGCGATTTCTTCCCGTCTCGTGAGTTCGACGGGTTGTAGCCCCTGACTCATCCGCGCTCCGACGTTGGCTAGTTGTCCGCCGTCTCGTTCCCGGTGATACCGCAGTGATTCGGCACATAACAGTAATGGGTGATGGGCTGCCAGTCTCTGCAGGGGCTTTCTTGGTATCTGGTATCATACTGCTGGTAGGGGCGCGTTCTGTGGGTTGTCCAGTGCACACGCAAGGCGGATCCACTACTTGTCTCTTTTCACAACTCCTTTCAACCGCGAATCTTTCCATCCTCCATTTCTTGGTCTGTCAATTAGACTTACTTAGTTTTTACCTCACGCGCCTCCTATGACCTCCCGGTCTAATCTCATGTGTCATCTTATTTGCATCTGTCCAAATTTGTATATATAGATGTCACTGGAAGCAGAAGAAGTAGACTTCCACGCCATGAAATGTCTGCATGAGTGCCCATTTTCGCACGAATGGCAGGCAATAACTATATCTAGCCAGCTGTGGCCACTGTATTGGGTTGTCCAGCAGTCAGTTAGAGGTATAAGCACTGGAATAGTCTGTCATCTTGCCGACACAGACCACAGAAGGAGAGCCATCAGACGGAAGCAGTAGACGTGAATATAATCAAAGACGGAATATGCTTAGATATTTCGCGTCGTGAAACAAACGTAGTCATTCTCATAGGAAGGTAGCCTGGAGAGTTGGCAGTTTGGTTTCCGATTTCCTGCAAAACAACTAGTTCTATAACAGAGTAGTAAACGAAACATAGAAATTGTTCTGAGAGAAAAAGAGATCATCTGCTGTGTCTGCCACAGCGTCTGTTTTTCGCCATTTGATCGCTTGTGCGTTGGCGAGCGAGGCGTCTTCTGCTCATTTTATAAACCCCTCAGGAGTGTGTAAAATCCTACTCGGTGCCTGGGGCCCCTGTTATTCCAAACAGGACACGCAAGACTCGTAGGAAATTGTTTTGACGCCTTATACATCTTGTTTTGTTATTGTTGGATAGCTTATTTACATCCGACCTAATTACCATGTCACGATTGTTTACGCTGTCTGTATCGCATAATATGTAATGCTGGGTTCTTGTTATTGCTGAATTACCGGTCGAGGGGGATGCATCAGCGCCCCCACCTTCAGAGGAAAGAAAAAGAAAGGGTTGAGGGAGCAAAAGGAGAGACAAGTAGGAGAGAGAGAGAGAGGGAGAGGGAGAGAGAGTGAAGAGGGAGGGATAGAGAAGCGAGAGAGGAGAGAGAGAAGAGGGAGGGATAGAGAATAGAGAAAGGGATAAAGAAGCGAGAGAGTGGAGGAACGAGACAGGAAAAAGAGAGATACCATAGGAGGTCCCATGGAACGCAGGACTTTGCCAGCTGGAATAGGACACCCCGCCACGAGAAGGTGGCTGCATGAGGGCATGTTGGGTTGTTTAGTCTCCCAGAAGTATTCTTCGTTATTCCATAACTCTTTGCCGATTTTTCTTGTGCTCAATTTCCAGCAAAGTAAAGTTCCACATGGTGAAGATGAAAACAAATAATCGGAAAATGAGATAGAAGCGGAAGAGAAGATAAAGATGATACTGAAGAAGAATACGAGAAGGACTTTGATGATGGAGAAAGAAAATGCCTGAGAGTATAATTCTATTGGCGAACAAGGAGAATGTTATTAAGCACGAGGTGTTGTATATAAACAAATAAGTGTCGGAAGATTTTGAAGTTTTGATTGAAGATATAGCATATGACGATAACTTGTGCTGGAGAAGTTGTAGACGCAGAATACAATGAGGATGGGTAAAATAGAAAGAGAACAAACGAATATAACTATGATTATTTAGCAGACGAAGAGGAAAGTGATTTTAAAAATGAAAAAGTGTAAAGTAATCTAGGGAAGAGGAAGGTTATGCTGATAATCTCTCAGACGATCGATTGCGCACGATATGGAAAATGAGGTTGCACAGAAGTGATAAACGACGCCGTGGACAGGTCCTTTGCAAACCCAGTCTTGTTCACACTAGTATCGTATGTTCGTCGATATCGATTCCTTATCCCGGGGTTGGACGGAACATTCTCACTTATTGCTCTTCCAATGTAATGAAAGCTGCATTAAAGCGTCATATAAAATGAGTCAAGAACAGAGCGAGTATAAGAAATCATCGCTATAAAATCATAAAAATAGAAGACTAGTTCCGTGGGGATTTGATGATGTCCAAGTGTTTGCATGCATGTCATCACGGGTGATGTGGTCCTGTGTACGAATGCGGAAAGGATACAGCAGAGACGAGAACAGAAAGCTTGGGAGGGCAATTAAGGTGAGTTGAAAGAAGACAGAATACACGACCGCGTCATGAACTATTCGCGAAAGCAGTATTATAGAGAACTCCAAATATCCGACGGTACAAGAAGTCAAAGGATTAGAGCGAGAGGATCCAAGTAGGATGGAATAACTTGAGAGGTTGTAGATTGTAATGAATCGACCAGCTTTGCTCAATGAACTTTTGAATCCCCATACATTCGCCTTCTCGTGGCGGAGTGTCTTGCTCCTGCTGCCAATGTTCTGCATGTCCTGCGGTTTCTGTATATCGTCTCTGACTCTCTTTTTCTCTCCCCGAAAGGATGTTAATATCCTCCTTGGGCCCGATGAAGAGGGATAGTTTGAGAAACTAGTACATGGGGGAAATATGGCGCGCGAAAGTTGGAAACTACAAAGCGAGGCGTGAGAGACTTGTCTGAGTTAGAAAGAGGGCTTATGTAAGCGCTAAAACTAGAGAAAAGAGCCGCGACCAACAGAATGAAATGGAAACGGACGACGAGCACTGGCATTTTTTAGACGACGAGGAGAAGAGAGCTGGACAGTGAAGGAGTTGCGGAAATGTCTAGGGGAGTCTCCTCGCTAATAGAAGAGTTGGTTGCAGAAGGAGAGAGAGAGACTGGTGTGATGTAGATTTGAGCGAGATGAAGGAGGAAGATAGAAAGAAGAAAAGCTATCGAATGGATGCGATGCGCTGATGGAAGAGTTGGTTGCAGAAGGAGAGAGAGAGACTGGTGTGATGTAGATTTGAGTGAGATGAAGGAGGAAGATAGAAAGAAGAAAAGCTATCGAATGGATGCGATGCGCTGATGGAAGCAACGGGTATAGTGCGATCGATGTGCTGATTGTGATGAACCAGTTATCTGTCATAATAACACCATATTCCCGTTGTGTGGGTAGTGTCTTCATCGAATAAACAATGTCGATCGGTGTTAGTCACCCCGTTTTATAGTTCTGCTCATTTAGCGTTGTCCACAAATGAGGTCGTATGCGTCAATATTATTGAAGTATTTCACATGGCATTTCCGGTTAGTCGGTTTTACATCTGGTAAATTCAGTAATTACTATATATATTGCAGAGATTTTCGATGGACTGCAGGAGAATATCAAGAGATACTTGTAGTTAAGCAATTGAGAACGTTTTGACAGGAGAGGAGAGATGGGCAAGTTATACAGCGATATATTGATGTAGTTCGCAACATGAATCCATCCCATTCTCTCGTGCCACTATCAACACTGCTAGTACTCCAGCTGCTCATCGGCTTCCTTAGAAGCGTCCCCGCATCTCTATAAAAGGGTCTGTCGGTGCATCACGCTTATATTCGAAGATGATTTTAGTTCACGTTTGAGATAGCGAGTTTGGCTTGTTCAGAATGATGCGCCCTAAGGCGTATGCCTCCTAAGTAGAAGATTGCAAGTTGGAGGTCCGTTTCTCTTTTAGATAATTGGTATATATTATGAGGTGTCTGCGCAGTCATGCTGCCAATTCTGATAAAGATTATATATTTTTAGTTTATGATAATATTATACTAGTCATAGTAGTATAGCGCGTAGCAATGCGGAAAGTTTTAATTTACGTCCGAATTCTTTGGTTTTTGTCGCAACTGGGCATGAGGACGGAGGGGACAAGGACTCGTCGTTGGGCCACCTTACCTGACCTTGTCTTTGTAGAAGATTGATGAAGATGATATCTTAGTGTAATAAGACGCGAAGAAATAGAGAAAACAGGAAGAATGGCGTGGAAAAGATGATACTGATATATGGTTAGTTTACCAGATAGGAATTTTTTGAAAAGATGTTTATATTTCCGAAGTGTTCAGATATTGGAGGCATTCTCAGATTTGATTACAGCCAGTCTAAATGAAGTGATTGCTGTACAACAGATCCGACTGTTAGAATTTGAGCTTTTGTTCCCCTCTATACAGAGTAAGATTAATCATCCAGACTGGTACAGTCTCTCACACTAAGGTCAGGTTAGATAGATGGATTAATCATCGTTAGTCAGTATAGGCAATATATTTTGCCCGAAAAGATTAACAGACGAACTTTTGGGATTTCCTGCGGGGATGCTGACTTCATTCATGATGCTCCTATTAAAGTAGTCTCTCACTCTCTCTCTCTCTCTTACTCACTCACTCTTTTCTCACTCTACTGTCTCATTCACTCTTTTCTCTCTCACTCACTCTTTTCTCTCTCTACTCTCTCACTCACCCTTTTTTCGCTCTCTCTCACTCACTCTTTTCTCTTTCTCACTCACTCACTCTCTCTCTCTCTCTCTCACACACACTTTTCTCTCTCCTTATATATTTTCTCTTTCTCTTTCGTTCTCTCTCTCTTTCTTTCTCTTTTGCTCTCTCTCTCCTCTCCTATGATCAACATCTGCTTCTCTTTTTTTTATGCATTATGCATGTATATCTCTCTTAGGAAGTAAAAAGGTTCGTCAGTGCAACGGACAGGTCGGCATTGTGGAAAGCTGTAACCGTATCTTTATTCGAGCAAAGAAGCGCTGAATTCCAAACAGTCTGCATTGGCGGACTCAGCGTTTTGTCCAAGTTGTTAGAGACAAACAATCACAACATCAATAGGGGTAATAATAACAAAACCAATATTCCCCTTACCTCACAAAACGTTTCCAATTGGTGTGTTTTAAGTGCACAGTGTCAAAGAGGGGGTGGCATTGTTGCGTGTCTGATTGGGGTGTGTTTGTTCCGTCTATATACGCAACGTGTCGTCTTCTTTTCCTTCAATCCAATCAAGGTGTGGCTCGGTGCGCAGTGTATATAGATTCGTGCTAATTCCAATCGGATATGAAGTGACCAAGCCGTCAAATATAATTAAATTCATCTTCACCTCGCCACTTCCTCCACCGGCACCATCGCCACCGTGTCCTCGTCGCCTTCTCTTTTTCGTACACAAGTTCAGCCAGGTGCCAGATAAGAGCTTGGGTGGTGGAGGCGGAGGGACAACATAGAGGGAAGTTTCAGAGTAGGAGACTGAGAGAGATAAACTTTTCGCCGTGAAGTTCCTGCGTCGTGGATGGAGTTGAAGAGGGATTATAGTAAAGGTCAACTTTTTCCCCATTTTGAATTCCGTTGCAGCAGAATCAGTTTTGGGTTAATCAGAAGAACATTTGGGAAATTTGAAAGATAGACAAAGTGTGAAAGATAAAAATAGAGAAAAGTTAGTGGTTAGAAGTGAACAAATATTCTTCTATGGAAATCTGAAAGAAAGAAAAGGCACGAGAGAAAATTCGAGTGTAGATTGAGAGCAGATAAGAGCCAGATGATGTTGTCACAAATCAGGGCTTTTGTTCGTGAACCACTTCCAATAGTCCAACCCCTGGATGTCTTTTCTTTTCAACTACTCAGGTGGACATTCCTTGACGTTTCTTCCTCTTCCTCGCATCTCCTGCACTTCCCGATCCTCTTCGCATAATGTCCTGAGCTTCAGTATGAGTGGCCGCTTCTAAACATGCTGTAGGTCACTCGATCAATATTTGTCTATTCGAGTTCGACTCTCTCGTTAACGCCATCCTTCTCTTGATCCCGTCCATCAGGCATTCCTCCTCGATTTGGTCCACTTTCCTCGCTTTGTCGGCTTTTTTATCCATTTCTTCGTTGCACTCGATGTACATATCAGGCCTCAGTCTCCGCTTAAAGGACTTACACATGTCCAGTTTCTTCTTGGGTATTCGCTTCCCTAGTCATGTCATTCTCTCTGCAGAAAGATTCTGTCTTCAGTTTCGGGTCTCCTTTCTCTTCCGCTGACACCACCTACAGCTGTCGTCTTCATCCCGATCTGCTTCCTAGAACTTCTGATCTCGATGGAGTGCCCATCCTGAATCTTCCATAACTGATCGCATCGCCCTTGGCCCAATCTTTCTCCCTTTCATAGTTCACACTGTCGATCTTCACCGTACACTCTCTTGCATCTTTCTGCTTTCAGATCTGTCTTACCTACCTTCTGCATAGCCTCGAAGCTAGACTTGTCAGTCGCGTCCTACGCGCTCGCTGCCATCTGTTTTCACTCTGTTGGTATAAGACAGGAAGGTCCCGAGAAAGAGTGTGGAAGATGGCGGGCGTCATCATTGCAGTTAGAATGTGTTTGGTCAGGTGGAAGGACGTCGAGGTAGGAAGTCTTGGTTTGATGGGCAGATATCTGGAGGAGTAAACCGAGTCTTTGTGCTGGATGTCCGCAGACCGACTCATTTTGCCGTATATGGTGGTGACCTGGTGAAGTGTGCAGCTGGTAAGCGCACAGTGAAGGGATCACCTCAGTTCGTAAACCTCCAGCCCACCCCGTAACCTCCATCCTCTCGCGTTTCGTTTTTTCTGAATTAAACATCAGAATTGATTGTTTCGCGGCTTTCTGGTCATCCCGGTTGTTCTACTTTGTCCCCCCTCCCATCCACACCATCACGCTGTGGTGCACTTGATGCCTATATACACACAAATTGATTTTGTGTCCGCCAAGTTTATGTTCCTCCATAAAAAAAATCAGCCCCCTAACTACGGAACTGGCTGCTGCCTGCCTGTCTGACTGGCATTATTGAAGTCAATAACTTGCCTACCCTCCTCCCCCGCCCAGGCATGCGTCAGGTTCCTTTCTCCTTTCTGCCCTTTTTTCTCCAACCGCATCTCAGAGATCCCTGCTTGCTTATTGTTGTTGTCAACCAAGCGAAATGGGACTAGCAATCACCCAGCCTGCGCTCTTTATTGTCAATTTTCATTTCTTCCTATATAGATGTTCTTTTGACTTGGCCGTCAACTTCTAGTCAGTCGTATAGTCATCGTGTACGTACTCACTTCTCTATGGCATCACGTCGATAGTGAGAGTGAGCGAAAGGGGAGAGGAGGCATTCCTCATTTTGTCTGAACTCAGCCCATCGGTGCGGCTGGCTGTTGTATCCATCCGGGTGTCAACACACCTGTCAACGGATCGGATCGTGATAGTTTTCTCAGCAAATAATTCAAGATGATGATCCCTATAGTCAAGAAGATACCCTACTTCTACTTCTTCTCACAAGCCACGTTTTGACCGCACAGCTGCTGGCGCGGATAAAAATGGGGTTAAAACTCCCAAAAGATAACGCGTATGCCATGTTGCGAAGCAGGCGAACAATATCGTTTGGCCTGTCCTTGATTTCTTCCATATAGTCGGGTTTAGGCCGATTAACCCTCTCGGTAGACCTTGTTCCTCTGCGCAGAAACGTAGCTGGTGGTTCAGGGCATATGGGAAAATCTGCTCGACGGTCTCGACCCAATTTGGAAAGAGTGGCCCTGCACAGGGAGAAGCCAGGTGCAACTCTCTTCTATCGCGATCGGTGCCATTCGGATCGGGGCATTTTCTTCCGAGTCTTCACACGGGTTCTCCTTGGCCGTTCCCAAAGCAACTGGTGCGCGCGTTGATCTCTCTGTCTTGCTCCATTTGCCAGCTGGTCCGCTCTTTCACTGTCATCTCCAACCGCATCAGTGATGAATCCTACCAGCTGGATGAGTTTCTTCTGCAGTCAGGTTTTTCTTTCTGGTGGCGTATCAGCTCAGTCCTGACTATATGCAGTTTAGAAGGAGAACAGCCGGAAAGCAATGCAGCAGGACCACCGCTGATTTCTTAAGGATTCCAAGAAAACGAAAATGCGAAGTGACAGTGAATTTAACTAAACCCTGCGCAGACAGACAGTACTGGAGGACTAAATTGATTTTTCTTTGGATTAAATTAAAATATGATATTTGAGTTATAGGCAGACTGGAAAATGATAGTTTGCAACCATTTCACAAATGCAACAAATATAATACTACTAGGGCCAGAATAGTGTTATGTGAGTTTCACTACATTCAAATGTAGCGGACACCAAGTGATTAGAGCGTGTTCGAAATGACGATATCGTAGTGTATGTCGAAATTTTAGGTATAGTTTGAAAACATTCGCGATGAACGAAGAAGAGAGTGACGCTACGAAGGACAGTGTGAAAGTCGCATTTATCGAAGTCAAGAGATGATTGCTGATTAACAACAATGGTTAGAAAAACAATATATTTCTTATAAATGACTCTAAACTCTAACATTGATTAGTTCTAAACTGATTAGAATGACAAGTTGCGGTGTCGTAGTTCTCTTCTAAATGACTCTAAACTCTAACATTGATTAGTTCTAAACTGATTAGAATGACAAGTTCCGGTGTCGTAGTTCTTTAATGGTGGTCATTTTGGAGAAGAAATGTAAATTTATTTTTTGTAAAGTCTGGATACGTAAACTTGGTATGAGCAATTGAAGCATCCTCGCATCTCACTAAGACGGTCGGCTGGAAGGGAAGGAAACGACGAGGACGCATAATTGAACTTACCGGTCCTCGTGTGATTGACAAGATTGCTTCTCTGCATTGCAAGAATTTGGTCTGGTTGAAAGATACTGCGATGCGTTATTCGTTACCATAGCGAAGTCAAAAAATTGTACGTTCACTCTCTGTCTCCCATCTCCTCCCTCGAGCGTATAGGGCTGAAAAGGGGAAATATAACCTGTTAATTTATCGCGTTCTGTGTTCGCCGCTTCGCGTAGTTGGGTATACTTTGTGTAGTTGTACATATTGTATGTGTGGCTTCTGTAGTTTGTCTCCTAGAAACAGAAAGAAGTGGGGGGGGCAAAGAATCGACCCCGATTGAAGTCTAATTGAATAAATAATGCCCCTGTTGAACGCTATTGTGCATTTGGGACTGCTAATCCGCTTTCACATTCACTTTAATTTGTGTTAGAACATTGATTTTATTTCAGTAATTTCCTTTTAACATAATTGCCAGCCACCAACAACGTAAAGTCTGTATTGATTTTTTAATCATTCAGCGTCGGCGCGGTAGAAGGGTGTTTTGAAACTTTTCCACCTTTTCTTTGCGCAGTCATTTTTTTGTCAGATTCGTTAAGGTGCGAGAAAGAACGCGTACCCCGGGAATTTACATATAACTAAATGTATTAAATTTAAAAATTTTCATACTGCACGAATACGTTGTCAGTGGTGCCACAAGCTGCGATATGCGTTATTATCAGAGTCCTTGCGATATTTAAAATTTTTATAGTAAAATATAATTTTTGACTATTTTAAACATATTAAACGTTATTAAAGATTAAATTATTAGTATATTTTCGAACACAATTTCTATAGTGGCCGAGGGATGTCGAAATTATAAACGCGGTGTTTATGGAAAAACGCAATGTTTATGCAGAAATGCAGTGTTTATGTAGAAACGCGGTGTTTTATGTAGAAATGTGGTGTTTTATGCAGAAACGCGTTGTTTTATGCAGAAACGCGTTGTTTTATGCAGAAACGCCGTTGTTTTATGCAGAAACACAGTGTTTTATCTAGAAACGCAGTGTTTTAAGATCTTGCAAACAATCGGAAACGGGCCATCATCAAGAAATTAGTTTAAATGGCACAGTTACACATTCTCCGCTGTGACAGTTTGAACCAGCACTTTTCAAGAAGGTCGACCAGATGCGGTGTACGGTCGTATATTGGGAATGTCTGAAGAGGTTGTTGTTGTTTGTTGCCCCCTTGACTCGTGAGGAATTGAACAACTTGGACCGGGTTGGTCCAGAGGTCGGAGGTTGTGAGTGTGGTTGGGTGAATGCGGCAGTT
>JAUYWV010137924.1:0-10741 GCA_032274565.1 Nematoplana nigrocapitula
ATACTCAACCTCAATTTAATACTAATTATTGTATTTGATATCATTTTACATTTAATCTTTTAGAGGATATAACTATAACTATAAGCTTTATTCAATTTATACTGATTGTTATGTAAAATAAGTGAAATTTTCTCTACACTACTGAAATCAACTAAAAGTAGTATACTATGTATATATAGCGTATAAGGCAGTTAATATACAAATGATCTGATGTATTAAGTGACTATGCATTTTGTGAAACTAAACTGTCCAAATATAGGTGTCGACAAAGGGGATGTTGTGGCGGTAGTAAAATAATGTACGAAGTGCCGAAGCATAGATCCAACACCTAATCAACGGACTCAGGGGAATCTGGAAGTTGAATAAAATTGGATGAGGTTAGTGTCATATATTATTCATTATTGGGGAGTAAAGTATCTTACTATCATCAACTATGGTCCAAGTTGCTTTGCTATTTCGTGGAAGCTACAAAATGAAAATGCGACAAATGTCGTCATAAATAAAGTTTTTTGGGAAAGAGGTCCTCCAAAGGAAATGTTGTTTGATAATAGAATGACTTCCCGATTTTCAGCGATGGCAGAAATATGTAACAAATAGGAGATAAGATTATTCTCTGTAGACCGAAGAGCCGAAGTGTACACATTGAGAATAATTTTGACAAATTGCAATAGTTTTGGTAACTTGTTCTCTAATTGGCTATCTGTCAAGTTTGTCTGTCAGTTGCTCGCTGCCAATGATTGACCCGAAGGAGAAAACTCAGACAGGAGCAGGCGAAAATGTGATGGCAATTTGGTGTGAGAATTGGTGACGCAGCGCAGATCGATAACTAGCTCCGCGACTTTGATTAACTGGCTGCTGGGTACGGATCACAGAAATCGGATTGCATGGCACAGCTATTTTAATCAATTTTAGTTAAAATAGCTGTGCCGTGCAATACAATTTCTATGATACAAATGTACTAAACAACGTCAACTAGCGCCAAGCGATATGTCTGCTTTGCCTTGTATTCTCGCCTAATTGATTGAAAGAAAAGAAAACACAAAACTAACTTACATTATGTAGAGTTTATGAAACAAGACTTTTATGTGACTAGGGACGCCCCATGATTTTGTCAAGGGGAGGAGGGTACACCGTGGTTTCAAGGCGTATGATAGGCATCAAAGCTGAAATATGAAAGGGGCCTGACGATGTCAGAAGCCTCTAGACCGGCCGGCGAGACCAAATACAGAAAATCAAGAAATTAGGTTTTAGATCAAAATACAGAAGACATTACATACTTATGATAAGAGATAAAACTTTGGGCTCACTGGCCTGCTGAGAGGCTTCTGACATCGTCAGGCCGCTTATTCTAGTTTGATTTGTGTTTTAATTTTTGTTCATAATATATACCGTCCTAAATACTGTTTATCCTGACTAGTGATTAATTTACTATATGTGAATTAAACAAAGACTTAAAAGGCTTCTTATTATTTCACACGTAAAAGTGAGTCATTTCTATACAGAAATGTGGACGAAAATTTGAAATGGAAGCAGAGATTTGGGTTGTTTGAATACAGGAAATGAACGAAAGTTATTTCTTCCGAATTCCGATTGGTCAGAGTCATAGATATCGAATAAGATAGATTTACCAAATCTGCAATCTGGTGGTTAAGCCGCAATACGCAATCGACGATTCACATTACGAAGCGTTGTCGATCGTTCAATTTTGGCGCGCCAAGGGATTGGATTATCGATGTGCTACAGAATCCTTCCACCTTGTGGTAGAGTGGACTCTGTGGTACTTGTTTGTCACAGCGCACCGTGTCATTCTAGGTTGGAACAGTGTGAGAAAGATTTCCCAGGAATTCAAAATGAAACTTTCGAAAATTGCTTTGCACTATCTATCCGAATTTGACTTGCACTTCTCTGAAATTCATATGATCTATCGAGATTTGACTTGCAAAAAATATGAAATTGACGCAAAAACGGTGTTCTTTTATTTCATTTCCTGGCTTTACAAGATACTTATAAGAGAAACCGAATAAGACGATAAACACTTATTAAACTACGCATATTAGAAAGTTAGACTGACGAAAAAAGATTTACGTAGTTTATAGTAGAGCGGGTGACGTAATTTCAATGTACTGTATACGTTTCTATTTGGTAATTAATGCGTATTAATAATGAGTAATATGATGGGGGACTTTTAAAGATAAGTTCGCTCTGGCTGCGCGGATAAAACAACAATTTGTTTTTGGCAATTTAAGTTCTGTAATTTGAATAAGAATATAATTTAGGCCAGTTGCATTGTAATCTATTCTCTTGGAATATTTGAATTGAAAATAATTATCGCTATGCGCAAAAGCAGCTTTTAAAGAAGCAGATACATTTTTATAAATGACAAATAAATATTTTTTGTGCTAAATACTATTGTTTACGTATAGTTGTATTATTCAAAATTCAAATGCTCCCATTAAAAATGTTATGAATTATATAAATGGATAAAGATGTGGGTTGTGTTTGCATTCTTAATCTAAAATCAACCAAACTGTTCATTCAGAACGGGAATTAAAGACCGTCAGTATCTGCAAATTTTGTATGGGAAATTCGGTAAATATGAAAAATTGTAGGAAAGTGTTCTGTATACCGTTTTGACGCTGTCGTAAACATTTCCCATTACCGGATTTAAGTCATTGATTAACCGGATAATTGGAGTATGAGATGCAGATTGTCAGATGTTAACAAGAGCTGCTGAGAACAAATTGCAACTCAACATACACAGCAGCATATATATATATACAGTAATTAAATAGAAAAGAAAAAACACAGTGAGTCAAGAACGGCGCAAGGTTTTATTATTCCTTAGCATATTATTAATTCTATATTATGTAGCATATAGTATTATGTATAACCGCCACCTCAACGACATGCCGATAGGTGTTGCATGACAGTGAGACAGTGATCGTAGAGACAGACTTCATTCTGTACTGTTCTGTTGAATTGCAGTATATGAGGATAATAGGTCATTTTGTTTCTAAAAATGAGACTGGGAGGAGGGGGGGGAGAGGAGGTGGAGACAGACTTGTGTTGTGTCGCATTTACACGCACTGTGAATACAGTATTAATATACTACTGTAAGTGTTACATCTATTCTTCTTCTTCTAACCGGTAATGTACAATATGATATCAACGGGGAAATTCGGCCGAAGCGAGAATAGGTATTTTATCATATATTCAAAATGGACAGAAAGGATGGGGAAAGGAAATCACAATTGTGCACATTTGGCTCGCTGCAAATTATATAGGAAAAAAACACAGACGACTTCTTAGATAGTCAGATATTGGAAAGAAGGAATGAGTTAGCCAGTTCCATAAAATATCCGAAGTACTCTAAGAAGATATGCATGTTGTGTTGGGAGGAGTGTGTCGTGTTTTTATTGTAATGGTGTGTGTATGTATGTGTATGTAGCACATGGTTCTTTCCTATCGATTGGTAGGTAATGGACAGATTTTCCCCCTCTTTCTCTGTCTGTATCTGTCACTGTTTTATCGGCGGTTTTCACTTGCTAATCGGTACTTCTGCCTAGCCGCAGAAATTGTGCCTTCTTCTCAATTCCGCTGCGACCGAGTCTGAGAAATTGCGCTCTCTTGTCCAATCCGCTACGGCCCAGTCGTAGAAACTGGCCCCGCTTATCCGCGCCGTTCCTACCCAAACGTAAAAACTGGGCCTTCTTATCAATTCCACGTCCGAGACGTAGAAACTGGGCTTTCTTATCAATTCCACGTCCGAGACGTAGAAACTGGGCTTTCTTATCAATTCCACGTCCGAGACGAAGAAACTGGGCCTTCTTATCAATTCCACGCCCAAGACGTAAGAACTGGGCTTTCTTATCTATGCCCCGTCCGAGACGTAGGAACTGGGCCTTCTTGTCTATTCCACGTCCAAGGCGTAAGAACTGGGCTTTCTTATCTATACCACGTCCGAGACGTAAAAACTGGGCCTTCTTATCTATGCCACGTCCGAGACGTAAGAATTGGGCCTTCTTTTCCACTCCGGACCGCCCCAGACGTAGAAATTGGGCTTTCTTGTCCACGGCGAGCGTTTCTGTGTCCTCCTCGTCAGTGTCCGAATCGTCAGAGTCGTTCTCAAGTGTCGAGGCGCTGTCGCCCAAAGGAGCGACGCATTTGTTTGAACACTCCAACACATTTTGGTCAGTTTCCAGGCAGTCTGTCAGGCATTTTGAGTACATGTCTGTAGTCCATGCTCGGGGAATTTGAGACAACAGACAGAATGCGAGAATTCCTCGGAGGTAGTACCTGAAATACACCAATCAATACGATCAATTAATATATCGACAGATACAGTCTTTACGAAAAGACCACTTAAAATATAACTCTGGCAAAGTTCGTTATTTGTATAGCACATCATCTTCATGAAACAATCAATTACAATAAGTAAATTTAGGTGCTAATGCATTATATGCACCAGCCGTATAACCGGTCATATATACAACCGTATTACTGTAGATCGATCAATCAAGTAAAACGTTAGCATATTTAAATAAATAAAAAGCATATAATCAGATACAACTTCGCCACACTGACAAAGACAAACATGTAATAAACAGTCTTCACAGACACTCACGCGATAATATTACATCTCTCGTTGTTCAAATATGCTGATATATCACGAGTATAACTATGATGCTATCGATCCACGGTTATTCAGGACGGTAAATGTCAATATATGGTTATACGGCTGGTGCCTATAATGCATTAGATCCTAAATTTAATGACCTTTCTGTCACAACGACTGAGATACGCTTATGGAGTTTTCTAACCTCTCTATGAAGTATTGGGGAATGTTATTCCATTCTTTCTGGAGTCATTCCAGGCGCTGAAGTCGAATGACAACAGGTGGAGGGTGATTTCCACCGCCCCCGTGCCCAAGCTCGGCCCACATGTTCTCAGCATAGGATTGAGATCGGGCCGGGCTGTTGGCTGGCCGCATCATGCGGTCGACTACTCCTGCCCTGTTGTATGAAGGCATTGACCGCTCCGAAACGATGGGGTCTGATCACCGCAGCGTATCCAATCTTGTGGAGAACCGCGATGACCAGAAGCTGCAGGATCTCTTGCAGGTACTGTTCACCAAAGGGAGATGAGTGCTTTCCTGCACTGTGTGTGCGTGTTTCAGTTTTAGAGGTAACCGTCTACTGATGAATGTGTGTATCGCAGTCGCTGTGACATCGAGATCACTAAAGTTTATTGTTGTTATTGATTGTTTTATGAAGATAATGTTTTACAGAATTCACGACCATTGAAAGAGTATTAAAATATTTCAATACAAAGATACTACTGTATGTTTAAATACGTCTCAAGTAAAATCGAACTGACGAATAGCGAGACAAATTATTATTAAAAATGAACTATTTGACAGTCGTGTATATTGCGTATTCAATACCTGTATCTATACCTGTGTATTTTTTGTACTGTATTTCGATTACATTCAAAATCTCCACTACATTACTATATATCTGTACACCTGCGTATTGAGTAGAAGTTTAGTTTAGTGAAAAAAATGCGCAATACTTTTCTAACTATAGCAAATATCAGATCCGGATGTGACAAGCAGAGAGAATAAGCTTCCCTTCCAACTTCCTCCAATATGGATGCAAGCACGCCACACTTTCTATTTGGGCAATTCCCTTCAGCGTCATCCGCTTGCGTGCCACTTGGTCTGACACGGAAGGAACTCCCCGGGATCATTTCTCTCCTTTCCCTCCCACCGGGTTCTTTGGTGTCGTGAAACTGCCCCCCCCCCAAAAAAACTAACACCATTCTTCTTGGGAGGGGGTGAAGAAAGAGGCTGGTGGTTGCTTTTGTATAATTATTGTTACCAAAACAGGATGGATATAATTGTTGCATACGTAGGATGTCATATACCCCATAAAAACCTTTCTTTAAGCAAAATCTTATTTAATATCCGGATATCCAGCGAAACCTCAGCAGCCAGCTTTCACCCAGCTGTGATTACATTGGTTGATAGAATTCGATTAATCGATAGAGTAATTTGATCGATTTAATCCATATGAAATTTCGTAAAATATATATTACTAACATTTAAATTAGTAGTATGATGCGTTTTTATGCCATTTTTTACAACTAGCATATGAAATTAATCAATCAACCAATAAAAAATAACTGCGTTACGAAACGTCTATCTTAATAGTATAGCAGGCTTATTCTTAGTATTGTAGTTATTAATGAATTGGCGAAGTCAATAAAAGTAATTTTGTAGGATTTCTTTAAACGACTATTTTCAATATAGCACTTTTCGAAATTAAATTTTTTTTCAATCGACCCCATACATGCATGAATGATATAGTAGTGAGAGGTGACAATTTATATGTAAACAAAATAAACTCATTTTTACTGGATGCGATAGGATGAGATTTGACAAATGTGAATTAAAAATACATCGTGTGGCACTGAGAGAGCATTGGAGGCAACACTGACTCTGACATACTCAACACAGGCTTCTAATGGTTTAGGAGGAGGTGCCTATAAGAAGGATAATAAAACTGAATTTCATCTTCTGACTTTTAGTGAGCTTGTTCTTTGTTACCGGGAGATGCAGTGGTCAACTCAATCAATAAATCGCGCGTACTATTTTAGTTTTACATTCCATTAGAGTCGAAGAGATACAGCAACATGTCTTAATAGTGAAGAGGACACAGAGGGCAATATATTTACATATTAATGCATTTATCTAACCAATTTGTAAAAATGAAAGCTTTTATTAAATTACTTATTTTACCCCTTCCCCTACTTGCTTTCGTTTTCTTTATAGCTGAAGATAACAAGCATTCCATAGAGGCATAAAATAATGTCTTACAGAGGAAAATGTTATTTCATTAGAAAAATTGTGTCTTTATCAATTTTTTAATTTAATATTAAATTTGAAAGTTGACTATTTCATATACTATATATACATATATTTATATGTAGAAAGTGGATCAAGCCAAAAGACGGATTTCAAATACAACGCTCCTTTCTTGAACTTTTCTAAGCTCTTCAACTTTCTCGCTTTATCTTTTTGTCTTCTTCGTTGTTATAAACATATTACGCATTTAAGTTAGTCTCACTAACGGTCAAAAGGTTATAAGACTCTCGAAAGGTTTTGATAAACAAAACTTTTAAGCTCCAAAATTATTTTGTAGATTAGTTTATATAAGCAGTCTTTCCTGTGCGATTTTTCTCTTTTTTAATTTTCTGTGTATAAGTTTAGTCGTAGCATTTAAAATATCGAGACGAATGGTGCAAAAAATCGCGGGAAAAGTGCATAAAACATTAGAAGACTAGAAGATAATCACTGTCGTTTTTAAAGCCTCTCTATTTATTTTGCCTCAAAACCATTTGTGAAACAGGATGAATATATACCTATATATGTCGTTATATGTATAGTAAACATTTTACATTCTTATTAGGAGATAATGTGCCATTAAAGATTACAAATAATGCTTTTCTTTGAAACAAACTTGACATAACTGGTTTTCATTGTTTGACGTACAGTGTGAAACTATTTATAAAATTCCTGTCAATAAGAACTCGTGCAACTGTGTGTACGAACACACCCAAATCGCAATTTTAAATATATAGGAGTATATTAAATTCCAAAGTCAACACAAACCTCACACGCCTACTGTATATATGCCCGATTTTCCTTTTGAATAATTAATACTTCTAGTGCATTTGCGACTGCGGGGATTATATAGACTGAAATGTACGAAGAGGGAACGAATAAAAAAAATTTCTGTTCGCAAACTACCAGGTTGTGAGGGCAGATAAGGAGAGAAAACTCTAGAAGATACGTACAAGGTCTGTTAGTAAGTATAAGGGATGATGGGCTACAAGAAATGCGTGAAGATATACAGTACAGTATGATATTAGTACATGTTGAGCTAAAGAAAATCGAAAGCGCGTATAAGAGGTGCACTGGTTAAGTATTACATTTAAACAAGGTATAGCACAATGGATAGAGGGCCGCAATGACCCCGAGACTGGTCTGCTGGTGGATACTATTATCGAACATTACCATTTCGCAATATACATATACATATATATTACGATATTTAGTTTCTTCCGAAATCCATAATATTCAAATAAAATATGATTACAATTACGAGGAGATACGGTATGTGTATAAGGATTAGGAAAGGAGATTATTATACGACATAATCTTCGTATAGGAATAAATAACCCTAAGGAATGTCTTTATCTTCCAACTCTCTCGCCGTCTTCACATCATCTCACTAATTTATTCGTTTTATTTCCGAAAACAATCTTTAAGTCCTCTATCTCAATCATTTCCACTCATCTTCCAAAAAATGATTCTTCTCGTTACTTTTCAATTTTAGAAAATTGAATTTCCTCCCTAGCTATAGCCCTAACCCGCTGTGCATATATGGCAAATCTAGGATATTTATATGAATAAACATTATTATCCGTGTTTCAATGAAATCTGGTGACACGTGTTTATTCAGAGAGAAGCATATGTGCGTTGGGAACTATACTGTATTAACGCGGCCGGTTTCGCTTATGTAAAAAGAAGCATTTCCAATGAGTTTTAATAGAAAGAAACAATAAGCAAACAACACAAACGATGAGTTAATACGAGCCTGTCTTTTCCTTTCATTCAATATCTTGGGAAAGGTTTAGTTTGTTTTGTCTTCTATAGAAAGCAGGCTATAGATTAGCAGTTTAACACTTTTTCTATATAGCATTCATTGGTTTGTCTTTCGAAAACAATCCTGAATCGAAATACAAATTTACAATTGAATAATTTATAGAGCTAAATCTAGCCCTAGCCAATTTTATTATCTTAGATTGGCGTGGAATGAACAGCCGTGTAATAATAGACGTTTAATTTGTTGATTTCTATAGTTATAGTAAATTCGAAAGTTTTATGAAGTTAAAATAAACAGAAAACAAAGTAGATAAAAATCAATATACTCAAGGTTGAATAATGTTTATGTAGCCGAGTCGAGCGCTAATTTATTCACTAGATGAATTCATGTTTCAGTAAGATTGAACTCTACAGGTCCTGGAATTCTAACAGACGAATCGCTTTAGCTAGTTTGTTAGATTGCTACTATTGATTTCCAAGATGAAAAGGTTCCACGAGGTATTAATCTCATTGATCGTATCTTTGCCCCTCCCAGATTACGCGACAGCAGGTCTTCTAAGGATTACGTGTCATGCTCAACTAAACGTAAACTTCTAATATATGATGAACTTTCATAGAAAACAGGGGTGTAACTTATTGTACATGCACAGTCGATAACTTTATTTGCAAATTTTAATGTTTTCTAAATATTTGACGACGTTTTATTACCACTTACAGATTCCGTTTTTAATCCCAATGTCCAAACTTGTCAGATTCTTATTGGTCTTTTGTTTTTTGTCCCACATAGGAGTTTAAAAGAGGCCCAAACGTCGTAAGTGCTCTAATTCTTCAAATGGTGAACGACTTTCATATAGTAGTCTAACCACTTTCAACAAATATTGAAAATCTTTCTTCGGTATGCCTAAGAAATGTAACGTTTTCGAATCTATCTTTCGGAAATCTAAAATTAAAGTACATTTTGAAAAACGCTTTCAACAAATCTTCCGTTTTGGATGTGCTACTTCTCCGGTTTCATATACAGATTCAGTGGAATAGATTTAGGGGCTCTTCACTATACAGGGCTGTCCGAAATCCGGATCTCCCGGATGAGAGAGCATAGGAGACAAGTGTTTGATAAATCACCACTTTCACTGCTGATGTGCTCGCAAAATATTTCCGTAAATAAAAACTGTATCAAACCAGCTGGCTGATGTCAGCTCTCTGTAACAGACAGCTGCTTCCAGGCCACTGGCCAAGGGAGGAGTTTCGAGTTTTGTTCAAAACTGTATAGCAATAAATAAAAGAGAAAAATTAATCGTTTTATCACGCGTATACATCAGGTCTTCACAGTTTAGTTGGAGGACAACTAACTTATTGGCCAATGGCTGTCTGACTCACCGGGAATCCGGAAAGTTTCCCTGTGGGCCCATACTGATATATCAACAAAATCCATAAAATATATACTATTTTGTCGTGCGAATTAGGTATAATTTATAAAGGAAAACTTTTACGGAAGCTTTTATTTTGTTTAAATTCTGTTTGTTTATATCGCTTTCATTTTCACTTTCGTTTTTGCATTTTGTGCGATTTGTTGATTATAAGTTGAAATAAGTTAAATATTGATTCTTATATACAAAATGGAGAGAAATTTTAAACTTAAAAGTTAAAACTGCTAATTAATTTCAAATAAAAATGATTTAAAAACGACTGCTTTGGGATTGCGTAATAACTTGTTTGCACACTTATCGGTAGAAACTATGGGCTAAGTCAGCGATTTGGTCATTGGTTCGGATGTGTTCCTATAATGCTTGATGTTTGTCAGTTTTCCACTAATTAAAATCATTGACTCATTAGTCTGAGTAAAAAGGTTTCCTGGCTGACATCTCTGTCACTCGAGTACTTAGCAGCCCGAAAGGGTTTGTTTGCTCTGATAATTTCGGATCTTCCAGTGGCACTGGGGACTGAGGCAGAGGATCGCCATAGCCGTAAAAATACCAGAGAAATGTATATTCCGTTAGTACAAGTAGGATTACCCGTATAGCGTTAGTAATCCTATCTATAATAAGGAATTTGAATTCTGTAGTATATTGATTT